>VVHJ01065670.1:8935-19067 GCA_015107715.1 Tylochromis polylepis
GATAATATAAGAGATATATATATATATATATATATATATATATATATATATATATATATATTTTTTTTTAATTGAATGGAGGACTTATATTGAAGTGTGGGCCAGTGACTTTACTAGTGTGGACTACCCTGATATACACAGTGGCTGCCCAAGGTATACCTGGTGAATCATTTTAGCATTTCTACATCTTTATTTCCTTTTCCATCCAAAAGAGTGACACCATGCACAAACAATACTCTGATAGACAGTCTCCTTGCTCTTACTTTGAAAAACCAGTCACTGCTAACCAGTATCCTTTTCTGTGTGTCCCAGCTGGCTTGGCTTGCTGGCTGGCTGGCTGGTTGTTGTGGTGGTCTTTGATATCATTCAGCTGCTTCAGTCTGCTGGCTCCAGCGTCTTAGCCTGCTGCTGCCAACAGCAGTCCTGGTTCTGTTTTGTGAGCAGGACAGTCACTGTGACCAGAACCCACAGCAGGTTCAGAACTGGTTCATGTGCCACTACGCTGCACTCAACGAGGCTGCGGAGCAGAACAAAGACTACTTGCTGCAGTTGGAGTCCATCCACAATATCAAGAGTGGTTCAGAGGTAGCTGATTAGAGCTCCACAATAACACGCACAAAAAGAAGAATATAAATCTGCAGGAAACACTGATGATGCCATACTTTAATTCTGGTCTTTATACTTCGATTTACACTTTCCTCAAAGTGCTTTTTCCTCACCTAACTCCAGCTTACATTCCACTTAATGTGTACAGAATCACCGTCCTTCACCGAACTGCGATTTCCGACACTGACACTGTAGTCTGAAAAGACTACAATGTCGGTGTTTATCATTAAACTTCTACACAACATGTGTTTAATCTTACTTTTTATCAAAGCTCAGTGAGATCTGTGGTACACTGCATGCCACTGAAGCACGAGGAGCTCCGCTGTGCCGCTCAGACGTGAAGTTGTGCTTCATCTTAATTAGTGCAAGGTGCAATAAGCTACTTCTTATCCACGTTCAAAGCATCAAGAACCGATGGCTCCAAATTTGCTGATTAGTATTTAACCTGCAATTTATATAATTACTAACAACATATGTTGTCTCCTCTTGTAATAACTATGAAGGAAGAAAAAAATGATGAGGTCAAACCAACAATCATCTCTATCTTGTATTGTTGATCAAAATAATGTATTAAGCACCTGCTAAATATGCATATAAACAATGCAAGTAATAAATAATAAGCTCTGCGAAAACAAATGGCAATGGCAGCTGTCACCGCTGTCTGCAATACAATTGAAATTCCCAAGCAAGCACAGGTGTGTCTCAGTGAACAGATTGTGAATAGCATCTCTTTTACATTTATGAAATTGGTTATGAGTAATCTCAGCAAAAGTGCACTTAGAAAAAAAGACAGATAAAATGCATTGCGTTATTAAATATTTTTTGAATCTAGAGCAGGAAAACTATTGCAACTATCCTGTCCTGTTCAAAAATCATCTGAAGGAGCGACATGAATAAATCTGTGGTCATTTTATCCTCCCATTGCATTTTATAATCAATATCCAAACAGCAGCAGAGTGCTGTGCAACGCCTGATATGACACGCCTCTCAGTGTGGAGACTCTGTGGACCTGCCGAGTTCTCATCGCCGGGAATGTCCACTCACACAAAGTAATGAGATCATCCTGGGTGAAGTGATGCTGAAAATGAATCATCTCCTCCCTATCCCCTAACGGCACAGTGGGTACATTTCTCCTGAACCTTGTACTTCGAGGCCATCCATCCTCCACCACCACGGAGGGCTACGGCTTCACTCATCAAAGCCACAGCCCACCGTCATCCGACCTCACCGACGACAGCACCTGGCAGGGAGCTCGCGCTTAATCCAATCACAGCCAAACAGGTCGAACCCAGCAAGAGCATTCCTATAAGAGGTATTATGATCTTTCCATTCTGGGTGCTTATTCACTTGAGGATTAAATTCAACCGCAAACTGCTACAAGCCGAGGTCCAGTTATTGTTTGGCCTGGTGAAGATCTATATTTGTTGATAAAGGTATGTCAGCCCTGTAGATACACAGTAATACCCTTGTATCTTCAGGACATGTTTTCTATTAAGAGAAAGTGGCTATTTCAGGTAACACAATTTTACTCTGAGACAAAAGTCTACGAACATTCCTGTGGGTTATGAAATCACAATGCGCAATGAGAGGTAGGGTTGAAGGATGGTCACGTACTTTATCCATTAGACCTCACAGCCTAGTTTTTATGCTGCCCTGATATTAGGACAAAGTGCATTGATGAATTCCTGCTAGTGAAGGCTTTTTTTTTTTCATGGGCACAAACATAAACAATAAGAAAAAGGAGGTTGCAAGCTGGCCACGAAGATAAAGTTTAATCTATCACACCTCAGGAAGTGTCACAGAAAAAGAGTTTAAAGGTTTAGAATAATCACAGATGTCAGAAGCTATTTTTCACTGCACACGGGATATGAGTTGTCTTGGAAATATGTCTTGAGGATCCACGCTGAGAGCAAAGCTGGGGCTGGGACTGCTGCCTGGGTAACTCAGGGGGGAAATGGAGCAGGTCACAGGGCCAGATGACTGACAGAGCCGCAGGAGACAAAAATCAACACAGCCAGGCTGCCGGGACAGACACCCAACACCGAGCAAACAGGCCTTTGACCAGGTGACCTGCTCGAGAAGGGGGGGGGTTACACCAAATGTTCTAAAAGCTGAGACCTCTGTTTGTGATGTGCGACTCACCCTGGCCACGTCACATGAATGAGCCGTTGTGGCTATTTGACATGCAAATTCTCACACAAAAGACCAGGAAGAGCCACACGCTCTTGAGGTACCGGTTTATTGAAAGTGAAAGCGGCTCATCACATGATCAGTTCATTGAAAATCCATTTAGTGTGCAGTGCATTAATCACGCTGCAGGCTGCCAAGGTTCAACATTTATGCTACTCTGTAGATTACAAGAAAGGGGTGTTGGAAATTCTGCTTAATCGCAAGGAAGCTCTCATTAGGTTCCCTTTGCTTTCATTCATTTTTTTCCAGTGTTCCGTGTGGTCTTACATACGTGCTCAAACAGGCATGATAGAGAAGCATGGGAGTGATACAGCATGTATCTGCAGAGACATCTGCAGAGACTTGTATATGAGGTTTTGGCTTCTCTCTAAAGCTAGGCTTTGCATTCACTGTGTTTTAAGGTGTATTACTGGACCATTTGTGGGGAAAAAAAAAGCTTGTAGATATAGATATCATTATGAGATTCTCAATCTTCCCATCAAACTCCCAGTGGGCTCTCTCAATTACATTCTTCTCGTAGAGCTGCGCTGAGTGGGGTTCTGACATTATATTTGGCGCTAATGTAATGTTACCACTGCACAAGACTGCATTACCTAAAGGTTATATGAATTAACCCAGATGCAAAAATAGCACGCAAATGGACACAGAGCAGCCACTCTGTGCATGCCACCCATATCTACCTCGATGCATGCTTACTTATTAGATTAATAGCTCTCCATCACAAGTGGTGCACAAAGAAAAGCTGATTGTCAAAAGCGATCACCATCATTTAGCGGTTGTCAAACTTGATCAGAAGCAGCCTTATCCATTGAAGCATTGGCTGAGCGCTGAATACATGTATATTAATAAAAATAGGTTTGCATCAAGCAGCGCATGGATTCATGGAACATTGCGCACACACACACATACACATATTGTTCATCAATATCAGATAAGGCTCCAGACAGGATTTGATGGATGGAGGTGCCGGGGAAAGTCATTTCTGCTAACTTATCCTAGCCGATGTGAATAAGAAGGAGCGATGGGAAGTTCACAGGGTGCAACATAGCAGGTAGTGACACAGGATGCAATGTACTGCACTTTAGATACATACAGCACAAGGATAAGAGGACTGTCCTCCAGTTTTGTAAGTGCACAGCAAAGGTGGATACTGGAAAACTCCAAGACACCAACCGGCATGATTTTGCAGCCTGCACAACTGATAATAAAGTACCTCGCTGTACCTTTAGGGGCACAGCGGCTTCTCAGTGGGGCAGTGACTTCCAAGGGACAAAGATTGTACTTTTAGTAATATGTACTTTATACCCTTGTGGTTTGTACTTTACAGCAAAGGTCTTGTATCTCAATATAATGTTATAAAAATAAACTTTTAAATCATCTTAAAAATTAAGTAGCCTTTCATTTATTTTATGTTTTTATTCATTCATACACTTGAACCAGGCTGTTAATCATGCCAATGTCCACTTGAAAATCTATTTATCTCACATCTACATCTACAGCCTGCTTGGACTAACCACTTAACCAACGTTTATGTTTTTGTGGGAGGAAACAGAGAAAAATCAACCAGACACGAGGAGAACGAAGGCTCCAGAAAAGGGCCCCAAAATCTTCTAGGAGACAGTGTCAACCTCTGCACGACCACATGGCAGAAGACAAGCACAGGCATAACATGTCAGAATAAATCACATATGACATGGTTTTTATTTAAATAAATATGAAAACAGCAAAAGAGGAGGAAAATGTATTGTTTGTCTGTTTCTTTTTGGATTTGTCTGAACACGGACCGTCTCCTGATACTCCACAGTTCAACTGTGTTTTTGGTGCTCAGGAACATTCTGTATATATACCATTTTGGTGCTTGAAACGGTACACATTATTACTGGACCTTGAAGTCCAGTAATTAGCTCTTTGGGGGGTGCATTTATTTAGATGGTACCTGCAGGCATGGAAAATTATTTCCGCTAAATCCCCATTTCTGAGAGTTAAAAAAAGTGTAGTGCTCATGGCTACAGTTAGGGTGGACTGTGAAGGGAAGTGTCACCACTGCTTAACGCAGTGGGCTTCTCAGTGCTCGCATACGTGGGGTAAAAAAGTAAAATATGATTTTGAGCTTCTTTATATGGCTCTTCGTTAGGTAAACACTAAACTTCACATGACAGATGTATGTGCATTAGTTCACTTTGCATTACGGATCAATGATATTTAAGCAACAATGAGACATGAAGTGTATGCTTCTGCATACACGATTAAAATCACATCCTGCATGGGTAACTATTAGCTGCATATATTGGGAGGAAAAGCGCTGTAAGGGTGAGGGATAAAACACAGACTCCTATCATAGAAGTTTCCTATTCCAGATAGTAAAATCCATACACTGCTCTCAGGCACAAAGCTGCTCTAAAGACTGCGCAGCATTTCCCTGAAAGTCTAATGAGTTCTTTGTCAGGATAAACTACCACTTTATGCAAGTCAAGGTTTCATCTGACCAACCGGCTGCCAAGCTCATATTTTACCTCACAAAAATCCTCACTTAGAAACATGCATTTGGAAGTTTTTTTTGTGGTCTTAAAATATCTTTCTGCCCTTCTTCCCCCCCAAAAAACAAGCTTTAGGTTTCCCATTTCAATGATGAGCTGATATTCCACCTGAATATCATCTATTTAAAGAGTTTGCAGTTTGCTATTCAACTGTGTGTGTGACAGGTTCATCTTACAGCCTTTCTATCGGCCCAGTGCAGCTTTTGCTTGACTTCAAGCAAAGTCTGTTTTTTGAAAACATGCACTGTCGTTAATGCGTTCGTGACGCCAGCACAACAGAGGATTTGTTGGAGGAAACTGAGCTCAGCTCCTGCCTTCCTTCTGTGGTATTATCCTCAATCATCTTTTAGCCACACCACAGAGTCTGATTGGGAAGCCTGTTTGCAAATTTCCAAACTTCACTGAGGTATATTAGTGGTTTGTGCAGATATTGAGTACGTGTTACTTTAAACTGTGAATAGCATTTGTTTTGTGAGTGCGCTTAGTTGTTATCTTTTTATACTGCCTTGGTCACGCTGGGCTGGCCAACATCTACTGACTCAGATATCATTGTAAAACCAAAATCTGCATGAGTTAGCACTTATTCAGATGTCTGAAAAATATCTAAACAGGCACAAAAAGGATTTGACATACATCAATAAGAAAATGAACGATGATAAAATGAAGATAAGGGTTAATTAATGGGTGACCACTGAGAGATGTTGGCCATCTTCCATTGGAGACAAGCAATTAAAGTCTTTGTGTGCAAAATGCTGATACAATTACTGATGAGTGCAAAAGCAGGCCTAAATGAATAATTGATTTTAAAAGCTATTGTCATGGAAATCAACAATAGAAGCAGGAATTATTTATGACATTGCATTTAAGTTCGCAGATGCACCATATAGACTTTCCTGCATTTGGGTTATTTTTAGCCCAAATGCAGGATGCAAAAGAAAAAGTTAAAAGTAGCTCCCAGTTCTGTACAGTACATCCATACAGTACATGGTAATTTCACTCACTATCCTTCAAAGCAGTGAAAGTGAGGCCTCTGATTTATTCATAAGCCATGCTTCTTCTGCCAGGGAGCATTAGATAAAGGCAGATCACACAAAGGTAACAATTCTGCTGAGAAAAGCAAACTACAAATCAAAACAAATCAAACCAAGGTGAGAGCAGTTTACTGTGATGCTCCGGCACCACGCAGGCTAGCAGTGCACTGCAGCTTCTGGGCTCAACGGTTGGAAAGTAGAACTCTGGTATCGAGCAGCTGAAGGCAGGATTGTTTGGACAGCTGTTGGTGGGGTTTCTTTCATTAATTCTAATGCTACAACACATAGTGCACCTCAGTGGCTTTAAGGCTTCTTGCAGGTTCATGTCAGGAATAATTCAACATGATTCCAGCTGCACAGGCTCCATCAAGCTTCTGTCAGTTTCTATCAGAGAGTGAAGGTCATCATTCTGTCCTGCTTACCTGGTCTCCTACAGCCCCAGCCACATGCCTCCTCTTCTCTCAATCCCTTCTGACTGCTGTGGTTGATGACCAGAAACACTAAGCCTATTTCAGTCCCTGAATTGGTTAAGCAGTTAAGAAATTAGATGGATGGGTAAAATTCTTCCTCAAAGCATCTCAAAAGTTGGACTTGAATATTACATATTTTAAATTTAGAACACGTTACTGTCTGCAAGAACTAAAATTAGCAATGTGAAAAGGAAAAAGTAAGAAAGAAAGAAAGCGCACGCTGAATTTTAAACTATCTGATCTTCTGACCAACCAGTTCATTTCCCTTCTGCATTATTAAATGGCTTGCCCATTCACTGCTTGCTTCTGACGTTTTAATTCCAAGCTGTTAAACTGGTTAATTCCTTTAAAATGATTCATTAAATGCACAACCAGCACAATCCGCTCCTGATAGACACCAGCCAATCAATAATCACAATAATCAACTGACAACAATCAAATTAAAAGGCAACACTGTGTCAGGCATTTGTTTTCTTTTTATTAGCAGTGTTATCTTGACCAAAAGGTTACTTTTAATGAAGAAAAATGACTTCTAATCCAGAGCTTATGGCTTATACGCCCCACAGGTATGATCCACATTTGTCTGTGCACTCCTCCCTAATATTGTAACGCAAAAGCAAACCAGTGTTGCTACAAACAACCAACTCAGGGAGACATGATATGCATAAAGATATAGATTTTTCAAGATATTAGCACATAACCTATTCATAAAGGAGTACAATCAATACATTAGCAGAGTCTACCAATTTATATTTAAAGTAACATTCCAGTTTTAACTATCAATAAATAATACTGCATTACTATTGTTTCTAGTATATTACTGATGAGTGTCAGGAGACATATAGATAACCTATAGGTTAGTGCCACATATTTAAAAAACAGGCAGCATGGTGGCATGGTGGTTAGCAGCAAGAAGGTCCTGAGTTCAATTCCACCATCAGGCCGGGGTCTTTCTGTGTGGAGTTTGCATGTTCTCCCCGTGTTTGCGTGGGTTCTCTCTGGGTACTCCAGCTTCCTCCCACAGTCCAAAGACATGCAGTTAGTGGGGATAGGTTAATTGGAAGCTCTAAATTGCCCATAGGTGTGAATGGTTGTCTTTGTCTATGTGTTAGCCCTGTGACAGACTGGCGACCTGTCCAGGGTGTACCCTGCCTCTCGCCCTAAGACAGCTGGGATAGGCTCCAGCCCCCGCGACCCTGAAAAGGATAAGCGGTAGAGAATGGATGGATATAATTTAAGTATTATTATTAATACTTCCCTATATCATTATTAATTGGGTTTGGTTTCAAACTTGTAAACAGTTTTGTAGTAGAACATGGCGGTAAACATTAGATTAACTGTTTTACATCGTATTTAGCATACATTTGCCACATTGACACATAAATTGTAGCAAAAACATACTCTTTCTTGATAGGAAGTTAACTTCGAAGCCAATCTAAAAGCAACATGTACATTTCATCACTTCCTAACATGGGTATTGATGACACTAACCTGCAAGCTAAGAGAACAGTTAGCATTATATGGACGTTCAAGCTAGCACTAGCATCTTTCACAATTACGTACTGCTCTCCTCTAGCTCTGTTTTGATTTGCACCAGCTACTGTGACTACCCACAAGCTAACAAGCGATTTCATTTGGTTCATGAAACTCTTTTATCAGATATTTTTTAATGACAATGCCTCAACAACAGCAGTGAGATAGAGAATCCTTGCGCTAACTTTTAATTTGACCTATTAAAATGTATGCTAGCAACATTCTGTAGAGCTGTAGGGATTGAAATGTTGGCTGATTATTTTTCTTGTTTCTTCCTACAAAAAACAATTTTCATATTGTTATTTTACAAATGGTAGATATAAAAAAATATTTATGAGGTCAGCTTTAAAATCATGATATTCAATAACCACTGCTCTTGCCTGAGTGAATTTAAATGCCAGCGCTGTGCAGAAGCATTTAATATACATGCAAGATCATAAACTTTATATTTACAAGGTGGTCACGTAGTTACTTCACACTCAACAAACAGTAGAGCTGCGGTTGTTTCAGGGTGTAGTTTCTCCTTTAGGAATAAGCCATCACCTTTAGGTGTGAAATTCAACAGTAAAACGCAACATAACCATGTCACAGTATGCACTGGCTGCCTGTCTGGCTTGTGGCCAAGGAAGCAGTTGACTTAGAGAGCAGAAGCGACTGACAGATGCCTGAGCAGCAACACAGCATTCATCAAGGCATCTGCAGGCTGTGAATACCGAAGCCGCCTCTGCTTGCATCCACCTGCAGCTATTAAGACTGCCAAATCCCAGGCACGAGAGGAGCTGGCTGAAGCAGTATTCCAGTATCGCAGACCTGACCCTGCTAGACAACAGTCAGCTCTGGGTGTTAAACCACCCCATCCGCTCCATACATCACTGTTATCGCTATCACCCCTGTGAAGATTAGCCTTCAGCCAGCACTGCCTACCTCTTCATACTGCTGCTGTTGAGCAAAAACCTAGAGAGCCCAGACAACACGAGGTGATAACCCCAAAAAACAAGGTTTATACTTTGAAATGTGAGGAAGCATCACAGTGTGTACAAAATGCCTTTCCTTTTTCCTCCACATAAATCCAGTGCAATACTGAGAAATATGATCCAATCTCTAATCAGTCTTCATGTAAAATCGCATTATTAAAACCTTCTAAATCTGATATTTTCACATAATTTGTTACTGTGTTCATGCCTGTTAAGTAAACTAATGGGAGGTTAAAAGATTCATTATCTTGTTTGGATTTCCTACAACAACAGAAAAACATGCCTCGAGGTGCCTAGACCGTAAAATGGAAAACATAGCATACCTTTATATTTTTGCAGGACTGAACTTTATGTCCAGTTCCCAAAAAGTTGATTCTGTTCATCTGGACGTAGCCTTTTCACTCATCCAAGTGACTTCTTCAGTCGAGACCGATGATGAACAGAATCGACTTTTGGGGATTTCCTTACCTGGATGATGGAGCATGCATCAAGACATTTATGCACAGTTGTATTTCATGCAAACTACATCTGTATTCATGGCAAAATATTTTGTTTTTTTATGTACTGCAGTGTCGCCTCAGTGTTTTGGATGAGGGTAGCCTGGTGGCCAAACTTTGCCTGCCTGTGTCATTATGTGGTGATGAGGACATGAAGGGGCCATATGTATTCTCCTGATGACCCTCCTGAGAGTAATCAGTAGGGCTACATGAACGTGGCAGGTTTATTAAGTCAGTGCTTAGAAATTAAGCCACAAAGTGGCTTATTAATCATCATTTTCACTGGACTAAGTG
>VVHJ01065670.1:19197-58762 GCA_015107715.1 Tylochromis polylepis
TTTCTACATCCTTGTATAATTGCACAAGTGCCACCATTAATGGCTTTAGACGTCTAAAGACAGAGATGAGGTAAATATTGGTTACAGCTCTTCCAAATTGCGGCCACTGCAGGACGAGCACATACTGACTGAACGAAGCAGGACTGTAGGTGCGCATCATTATTTCACGGTAAGGCTAAGAGCGTTCATTAACAAGTTGTTTGCCAAAAACTCATTTTCAAGCATTACTTCCACTAATCTTATACTAGAGTTGGGCTCTATTCAGTCGCTTTTAGTGGGGAAAAATTCTTGGAGAAAGCCGCAGTTTACAATCTGACACCTCGCTGAAACTGCGTTTTGCGCTCGAACCTGGGGATCTAAATAGTTGGAATTTGCACAGCGCGCTTCACTTGTGTCTCTGCCACCAACCCTGTATGCATACACGCACTGCTCGTGAGCATCTTGGTACCCACGAAGAGCGGGTACCCTGTCTTCTTCTTCACACGGCGTTCTGCTGAAACCATTTTAACAGTAAGCTGCACTGGAATGCGCAGAGAACCACGGCTCACACTGTTAGCTGTTAACTTTACTTACAAAAAATATTTTAAGAGGATATAGCAAGGCACACCTTTTCCTCACCTACCGTTACAAGGTAACTGCGCAAACGCACGGTAAAGGAATGGCAGAGGATTTCCTGAGCGTCTCAACATGCAGGCGGGATACACAGGGAACAGCACATAGATCGCACACTGCTGAGTGGCATGGTAACTTTGACAGATCCCTTACCTGTTCAGGAGCGGAGACACGAGCGTGAGCAGAGACGAGAGGACAGAGAGGGTATCGGGCAGAACGTCGAGCCACACAGCCTGTACTGTGCTCAAAAGAACTGCCAGACGTCCCAGCAGTGAACTCCAAAGTGTCTTTTTACCACGCCAGTAACGGACAGTGAGATTCAGACCACTCCCCCGTTGTATCAAACTGTTTCCTCTTGATCACAGGCATGTCATTTAAGACTCAGTTTGCCAGCAGGTCTAACAAAATG
Organism: Tylochromis polylepis; assembly: GCA_015107715.1. Taxonomy (NCBI): domain Eukaryota; kingdom Metazoa; phylum Chordata; class Actinopteri; order Cichliformes; family Cichlidae; genus Tylochromis; species Tylochromis polylepis. Next base: position 20,219 of record VVHJ01065670.1, read on the forward strand.
ACAGCGTGCTTCTGTTCCGCAGTGTGCAATGCCTTTAACAATAATGGGAAAGTGAATCAGAGGAAATCTGCAAGTTGGCTATGTGATGTTATCGCCTGCCTGGCTGTGCCAACACGTGGATCACGCGGGTGATTATCAGTCATTATCATTATTATTAATTCTATTTTCTTAGTAGCTGTGGATGGTCAAAACCAACCACAATAATAATATGCATATTTGGGCTGCCGAAACAAACAACACCGGCATATCCTCACCTTGTGAACCTATTTAAACATCCAGCAGTTACCAAGCAACGGTGGCATTTATTTATTTATTTATTTATTTATTTATTTATTTATTTGAGGGCATGTTTCTGGTCAGCAGGTGAACCTCCAATACTCCTTTTCCTTTAGGCAGTGGCAGCAGGGCAATGTGGCCTTCCCCCTTCAATGATCCAGAGCAGAGCACCTCATACAGTAAACTTTCCGTTTCTGTCAGGTCTCTGAGCTTTTGGTAAGTGGGTGAGAGGGTCTTTTTGTCATTTTTAAAAATGGTGCACAATCGTCCCACAATGGGACATTGTTTACATTCATTACTTTGCCAAAGTAAATTCAGGGGCGTGCAGAGGTGGCAATCTGACCCACTGGATGGTTTTGGGAACTGTGACATCCGTGGCTTGTCATAAATAAATAATAGACTAGGTTTTTTGGTTTTCATTTGTTTCAGTTGTTTTTTGTTTTTGTTTTTGTTTTTGTTTTTTTTGGGGGGGGGTTGTACTATTCAATTCGTTAACAGGAAAGTTGCAGTTTGTTTTTACTCATTTTTTGTTTCATTTACATGACAATTTTCAGTCTTTTATATTTGATCTGGAGTCTTTAAAAAAGGGGTACTTTCTGCAAATTAAAATAAAATTTCTGATCTGGGTAATGAGCTGCTTGACTGCAACTTTATGTATTTAAAGAGCTCTGCTAACATTTTTCCCTTTTAACTTACTACTGCAACATTGCTTTATAATGTAGAAAAACTGCAACTTACCAGTGAAGTTGCACTAATTTTTTTTAAGATATCTCATAAGTTAAATGCAGTTAAATGTCTTTACACTGAAAGAAAGGAAAATGGTTTTGCTAGTTATGCACAGTTGAAATCAAATTGGTCTTTATGTGTCCCATGATATAAAATAAGTTTGTCACCACCACTCTGGAGGCTTTGCACTCAGGAATTTGAGTAAGTAATCCATATCTTCTTGGTTGAGCCTATCAAGCTTTATCACTTTGAGAATAAAGCATCTCTGAAGTGCTGTAATCAGGTCTGTCCACAGCTCCGTTAGTTTGCAGCAAAGTCAGAGTTTTGTTTGGGTTGCACAAGAATACTCAGTGTCTTCTCTTGTAGTCAGTTTGGTTTACTGTTGTGGATTGTAAGGCTGGAGCAGTTTTTTTTTCCCAAGGATTTCTGTCTGCATCCATTCTCTTTTTAAATCTAATCATTCTCCCTGTGCCTGCTGTTGACAACAAAACCTATAACGTGATGCTATCAATACCATGCTTCTGTGTTTGTTTGTTAGCAAAAGATTCAAGGCAGATGATCTGAAATTGTTAGTTATAGATTTATTTACAAACAGAATCATTCAGAAACAAGCTCAAAAACATTTCTTTCTGGGGTCAGGGTCGCTCTTCCACGGGATTAATCTGCAAAGATCCACGGACAGATTTTTAATTTTCAGGTTCTAGTCGCTCAAACCAACCAAAGCTCCGCCAGACTTACAAATCAGACTCACTTCCTTTCCCAGGTTATTTACTTCAAAGCTCCTCACAAAATCCAAATCTCTTTTTAACTTGACTCTCAGATGATCATTTGGAGGCTCTGCTCTCCAACTAAGCAGAGTTATTGTGCTCATACACACCCAAACAATAAAAGGAGAGGTAGGTGGAAAAGGAAAAGAAAGACAGAGAGAAAAGAGAACCAGCACCTGGAGGACAACAGGGACATTAACAGCTGTGCCACAGCTTTACCAGGACTGTCCTGGTGAGTGATAAGCAATGTCTGGTGTTTTGACTGACATAGTGCTTGGTTTAGTTCTTGACTCATAAGATCAGAGAATAATTTTCCATCCAAATTCTTTAATCTCCAATTGTGGAGGATGTAGTAGCATCTAAAAGGGAGGGTGTAGATTCCAATCAAATGAACCACCCCTACCTAATCTATCCCTTTTCGAGCATGCAGAAGAACTTGTGTAGTTGTCACTTTAACATAAAAAGCGTAATCCATTCTGTAGTTTGGATGTTCTAAGCTACTATAACATCATAGTGTAAAAAATGATACAAAGCTTAATGTAAGACAGCCTGCTCTCTTTGTACGGATGAAGGCTTCCTTCTACACCAACAAAACACACACTAATTTGTAGCTACATATGATAATATACTAAAAAAAGAAAAGATAATTTTGTCTACTATATTGCATTGCATTGCTTTACTGGTTTGAGTCATCTACATCTTGTCCTTTATTAGTCATTTGACAAAGTCCAAACGAGGCATCATGCCTTTCACTCGGCATTGCTTCACTGTAGCCACTCTAACATAAAGCTCTGTTGCAATGGTTGTCCTTTCAGCAGGTTTTGTCATCTCTTCAGAGAACTTATGAGGCTCCATTAGAGCAATTTCTTGATTACCTCAGTCCAAGGTCCTTCTTATTTGGTTGCTCAGTTTTGCCAATCAACTCTAAAAAGAGTCTAGGTAGGTTTCTAACTTCTTTCATTTTATTGAGGCCTTTCTCCATTCTCCTGGGAACACTCAAACCTTTAGAAATGGTTTTACACCCTTGCCCTGATCTACATCTTGTCACAGTTTTATTGCAGAGGTCAGTAGAGAGTTCCTTGGACTTCATAGCTAAAATTTTTTCTAACATGCAGTATTGAATATAAACAGGTTAAGTATACAGGCGAGTGTCTTTATGGACACCGATCAAGATCTAGACACATCTGACCTCAGTCGTTTTTTTGACTTAATTTTCTTTAAAAGGTGGGAATATTTGCAATATGTGATACTGAAATATTTTGTCATAGGATTATAGTATAAAAATACCGGCTATCTTTAACACAAAATCAAAACACAAGAATACATGAATTACTACAAAAAAAGATCAAAATCTGTTAAGCCTAAAATCCATCTTTTGTTTCCCTCTGTGTCCTTCTGATACAAATTAAAATAAGGTCCTCCACACTTCATCCACTGGTCTCACCAACTGTAGAGTTTTCTGCCCTCTGCACAAATTCAATTAAATTATTTGTGCTTCGCCTCTATTTGAGGATAGTAGTGACTTTGAGGTTCACCTATCTTTAATTGAGTTCTGGTCAAGAAAACACTGTGACAAAAAGCAACTTGACTTAGAAACAAAGATAAAAGAAAGAAAATTACAAGTGCTCACGATAATTAAAAAAAAAACGTATAAGAACTAAAAAAGAAAAAGATGCCCTTAAAACCTTGGGTTATGAGTTCCGAATGGTAAACAGCGGCAATGGCATTGCAAGAAAACTCTATAGTCTTAAATAATGTTTCTGAAAGTTTTATATGCTGGATGCTGGTTAAGCCAAAATGAGGCTATTCTCTTAATGAGTGTTATTGAATTCTACACTCAAAAGAAAAAATAGAAAGGTCAAGTTAGTAACAGCCTGTTAGGCTAAAGAATAAAATAGTGATAAAACCATGAGATATGACACATTTTTGCAAGAGCTTTGTCTTGTCCGGTACAGAGGAGTCTACCGGGACACTCGCTTTGTGGCCTCATTCTGAGCTCCTGGGCCAGTGAAGAAACAGAAAGAGAAATAAGTCATTATCATTACAGACAATAACTCCAGGGGCCATTCATGTAAGGAAAATTCCCACAGGAAAGTCCGCCTGCAGTATGCACATCATTATCAGTATAATCAACTCCCTTGTGAAATTCCACCCCTCTCCCCAAAATAGAATGGAAGTGGTTAGGGTAGATTTCAGTTTCATGATCTGTGGAGAATGTGCTCAGGATCCAGGAATACAAACTACACCAAGGGCAAATATGCACTTATCAGAAGCGTCTACATAATTAAAGTATTCATTTCATGTAATTACTGCTTAATCTGATGGGACACAAGCGTTACATTATGAACTTCCTGATATTGAACAACCTGGGCAAGTGTAGCAGAACTCAGTAATATTAGAAGGCTTCCATCATCATGGTGACACATCATGATGACTTTTTAACCCTGAGTTTCTCAGTGCTTATCAGTTGCTGTTTTCTGATGAGCCAGATTTTGATTTCCTTGGTAGCAAAAGAAGAGCTCCCAGTATTACAGATTTTCCTTGGTTAGAATTTTCTTTGTTTTAAATTCATCAGGTGAAAAGGCAAATCATGCCTTGCAAGAGAATTTGGATTTGGAAGGTGGTATTAGTGCACAAAAATCTCTGCTTTTAGACTTTAATAAAGCAAAAAAGATATATTGGCTTTTATCTTTATATGAGTTGCAGTTTATCTCTGTTATCAAGCACCATCACATGCCCAGTACCAACAAAGTCACCAATCTTAGAGTACTACTTTTGGCCTTAAGTGGAACCTTGTAGTCACAGTGAGGTTGCTAGGCAACCAGCAAAGATTTCAGTGAGCTACAGCTCCCTGTCAAGAAACAGTGTGGCATATAATCTCCCGAAACCATAGCTTGTCAGTTTTACACTTTGGGTTTTTGTGGATTAAATAAACAAAATATACTAATCTGTGAGGTTGAAAGATAAAGGAACATAAATTTGATTACCTTCGAAGAGTTTTTTCTCTCTTTTGTTTTAAGTTGAGGCAAGCTAGAAAAAAATGCATGTTTCACCTACTTTTGACATTCCATTTATGCATCGAGTAAAAAAATCATGTTTTCTTTTCTTGTTTGTTTTGTAGTTTTCAGTAGTTTGGATTGTTATTTGCTGACAGTTATTATGTTATGTTATGTTATGTGTTATGTTATTAAAGGATAGAAAAAGAATATTAGGGTAAATATCTGAAAAGTCACTTTCTCAATCAGCAAAGATATGTCTATGGTATTTGGACTACTGTTTTGTAGTTTTATGTATGACTATCACCTTCTATTTTTTGATGAAGGCGGATACAGAGAGTGGCACCAGGAATCTGACTGAAATAACATACTTCTCTTTGAGGCCTAAAATGTATTTAATAATAGAAATACTTTCAAAAGGAGAAGGAGCAATTTAAACTTATGAAATCATAATGGGATACATTTACTTGAGAAAGTAAATGTATAAACCACATTAAAATTATTCCATAGGAGAAGATGACCTTTTATTGAATGGGAGTCAGTTGGAGACAAAGATTATTTGGGAGCTGGCAGCTAATCACCATACAGAAAGTGACTACCAGCCACAGAACAACCAGAGACCATAAACATCAACATATTTGAGTAATGTACACGAGTCTTGATCTTCCCTTCAGTTCTTTACACAAGCCTCCACCATGTTTTACAGAGAGCTGTACTCCCTTGACCTCCTCCATACATACTGAACTACTAATTTTCACACCAGTTCTTTTGTAATTTGGCATACCTCAGCATACCTCATACCTTTCTGACAGCCACCTTTCCACTGAGACCATTTCTGATGAGGCTTCAGCGAACAATAGATTGAACTGAAGGGACAGATGCATTTTTCATGTTGTGTATCAGCCTTTGTTGGATTTTCTCCCCCCTTATTTCTTAAGGACAACTTTCAGATGTGTTCTGGTGCACGTAGTTTTTTAGGCATGCAACTTCTTTTGGACACACTACATACTATGCTGCGATATCCCAAGTTTCAAGCTAATAGCTCTTTAGGAATCACCGTTTATTGCAGAGTTTATGTATACCAAACTGTTTTCTTTGGTATTTTTTATAGATTCAATTGAAAACCAATTCAAATACTTTTCTTTGTATATTAATAATTTGCAATATGTGTATTTTGGAGCTAATATTCAGATATATGCTGATAATACTGCTGTATATGTGTATGGTAATAGTGAAATTCAAACTTATAAATCTATGTTACCACACGGTTGTATCGTTCTTATTTCCAGTTTAATGTATCTAAACCACTATGTACTTTTTGGACCAAAGCAGACAGTTCAGCTGTAGGGCCAAACATTTACATTCCTGCAGAAAAACTGCAGGTTTTCAATGAGCACATTTACCTGAAAACTTAAATTTAAAATCCTCATCTAAGTCTCAAATTTACTATATAAAAAACATATATCTAAATAGTATAAATACTTTAAAACCATTACAGTCTCTGTATGACAACAGAATTGTGAAAATCCTTTGATAAAAGGTCTTATCTTTCTTACTTACAAAAAGGTTGTGTTCAGAATGTAGCCATGGACTACAGATGAAAAGATAGACAGATTCTAAGCATGCTGAAACCAAGGGCCAGGTGTTATTTGCAGCCGTATTAACATGTTGTTTAAACTGAGACGCTGGGAAGCTAATTATAAGTCTAGTCTCCAGTGCCCTATCCCCAATGAAAGTTTGTTTGGTGGCTAGTTCAAAAAGCCAAGGTGCAGGACAAGATATTTGTAAGTTGAGATGTTTTGATGTCTAGAAGGCTGGCATCTGACTCATTCTGACCATCTGCCCTGCCTTTGATAAGTTGCTAATGTTACAACCATTAACAAAATGTAATATTTTTGTTTGTATAATAGTATGCTCTCCATCTTAAAGGAAATAACCAGTCAAGTGCTTTATCAAGCAGATATATTTTAAGCAGTAGATAAAAGAAATGTAATTTGTTTTCACTGTTATGTAAAAGGAGTAAACATTGCAAACTCTGGAAGCCTGTAAACCTAACTAAACTAAACAAACACTGTACCAAATCCCTGTTTCGTGTTCTGAAGCAGGGAGCTTCAAAGTAACTATTATGCTGGCTTCAAATTCTATAGGGAAAAACCATTTATCAGTATACATGCAATTTTAGCCGACAGGGTTGTTGTCTAGTTAGACTGATTAAGTTCCCACACATAACAAACTGCACCTGCAGCTCTTTTGGAGGATGGCTCATTGTCTCATTGTCTTTATATGCTGCTGTATCATCTCAAACATAGCTGTTACCATCCATCAATCGAATGGAGCAAACAAACTCCGAAGGATTTGCTCCTCCTTACAATCACACCAAATATGTTTTATCACTGAGCAAAACAGGGAAAGCTCCTGAGATTCAAGTGCTGCCTGCTCTCGCATCTGAAGCAGTTGTGATGCAAACCAACATATTTCAACAATGTTTGCATGTATGTGTACGTGCAGTCCGAGCTGTATGTGTGTAAGACAGAAAAACGTCAAAGTCAGCTTTTCTTTGAGCACAGTCAGAGACTTGTTATATTCCAAACAAAGACCTGGCTTGTGAGTTGGCTGCTCTTATGATAGAGGACGGTTTAGTCCTGAATTCCAACTGCATCTCATCGACTGACTATGAAGAGAAAACGAGACAGCTGTCTTTTGATGTCCTGTTGTAATTTGCATAATCACATTCATTCAACAAGGGTTAAACTGAAAACATGAAGGGCATGGACCTGTGCCCTCACCCGCTTTAATGTTAGAACCACATTTTTTCCCCACACAGTTTTATTACAAAGAAGCATGCTAGTGTGTAACACGCAATGTATTTGATTACTGTGTGCTGAAAGCAGAATCTGTGCAGTGTAGATTCACCTGTCACCCTCAATGTGGACACTTCAGGGCAGATTTGCAACTATAATTTATGTTTTTTTAATTATAAAGGTCTAATGCTTTGTGTCATATTTATGGTTAGTCACTGAACATCTGTTGTACTTCTTGTGTTTATTTGCAATTAACAAAAGTGTCTGCTATTTTTAATTTTTACCTTCAATTTTATTTTAAAAACTGCAAAAGCTAAATTGCAGTCCCCATACAATGCAAAGCTTCAAGAACTCTATTTTTATTCATATTCTAACACTAACCTTGAACAACCTTGAACTGGTCAGGAGACATGAATGATTGGTCTTAAAAAGACATATGTTCACAACAAAGTCTAAAGGTGTAAAACAATACAAAATGATGAGATCTGAAACTACAGTTATTCAGAAACACACATTTTTAAACATATTTAGAATTACTATTCATCCAGTCTTCTTTAGCAAATGCTAAACTGTTTTATTACAAAGTATTTCTTCTCTGGTTTTTAAGCACTTTTAATAAATGCTTTTTTAAAAAACTATAAATTAAAGCCACAGTTTTAAAAACGCACAAATAATGAATTTTTCAACTGAAACCAGAAGTCGACCAGATGAAAAATAATGCAAATTATTTGTCACTACAGGTTGAAAAGACCCATGTAATATGGCCGTAATAAAAGTCACGCTCATGACAAGGATTACTCACTGTAATTCATCAAGCATATCACTGATGAAACATCAGTTCATTATAAGGTTACTTTTCAGCCAGGTTAGAGTATTCTTTGTTGCTTGTTGTTGGCACTGCAATCATTAGCATACCAAAAACGAGGTGCCAAAGTCAGGCATTTCCTTGTATTTGAAATGGCCAGAAGATTCCTGCTTCGATACAGTGGAAGAACAGATGCGTCTCAGCAACTGACTCCAAACTGTAAGGCAGATTGACAATTATGTATGTTGTGTTTTCAATTTTTTCCATGTAAAAAAATAAGACATGGCAAAGGAACTGAAAATGATGTAGCAAGGAATTAATTTTTGTTGCTTAATGATAAATGCAGCATTGTGATTCATTTAAAATGTCCTATCGCTGGAAGAAACACAGTCAGCTGACTGTGTTGGACTGTAAGTCACCAACCCCCTAAATCTCAAACTGGCATTTGCCTATAGGACTATGTTTTAATTTGTGGATGACCTACTACTACAGCATTGCTGTTGTGAAGTCACCGTTGAGGCGCACACATCCTCAGAGTCCTCCGTGCTGCAGTTGTTAATAATGATTCACAGCACTTCCTCCTCCTCAGTGTGTGAGTACGATTTCAGAGGGAAGAGACAAATCAGAGCTGCTTTTTATATCCCGACCTTTCAATCAGGATCTGACCTGTCTATAATAAGTGACACCGAGCCCTGGATGTGTAATGTATGTGTGCTGCCTCAACAAATTGCTTCACAGGGGACCAGAGGAGAGCCTTTTTTTTCCTGGCAGATGAAACCCGGGGAGAAAGCGCCTCCGAATGCTGCACTCAAACTTCAAGCTGTGCCCAGTTTCAAAATATTAAAAAAAAAAAGAAGCTGCATTTAAACATTATTACACGAGTGCCTTTTCTATAGCCAGCTGCGCAGAAGAACATAATGGCTCTGATCGTATGAAAACCTGCCGCCATTTGTCATATTATTACGTCTGCTGCAGCTTTAATCAGGAAACCACTTGGTAAGGTGTCAGAAGTGGCTTCTGCTATTGCCTCAAGTCACACTTCTGTCTTATTACATCTTTGAAATTTTATTTGCTTACTGAGGCACCACAGGTTTCTCACTCTAATTGTCTCTTCTGGGAGAGAGGTCTTAATGTGTGATGGGAGGAAACATGAGTTTTTGCCCCACTATCATCTGACCACAGATGAGACAGGGTGACTGAAAAGAAGCGGTCAGCTCAGTGACAGTAAAGGTTCAAATCATTCATAAATTCAACAAAATATTTAATCTGTTCAGGTAGACCTGTGAGATTGTAATAAGGTGACTAAAATTACTGGGAAATATCTTAACTAGAGAAAATTGTAAGCATTATGGGAGTAAAGAATTCTGAAGGTTAATAGAAGCAGCAAACGCATAAATAATTCACCTTTAGTGTGGCCAAATGGAAAAATAACTTGTGATTATTCAAACTGTTTAGAAAAAAGCTTTCATTACAGGTTATAGTCGTGAGGGCCGATTCTGCAAAAGAAATTGCAGAAGCACTATAAATTCAATTAGCGACTAGAAATACTTGTACTTGATACTCGTTTTCTAGTTTTACACTTATATAACGCATGTGCTGTACAGTCCATTCAGAAAGTTTTCATACAGGTTTTCTGCAGTTTGTTGCATTTCAATGTCATCATTTCACTTTTCTTATCACTCTTACAGACAATAACAAACAAAAACAGGTTTTTTGGGCATTTATTAATTAATTAATAATTTGCACAAGTCCTCACGTCCTTCTCTTAATAGTAGGTTAAATCAGAATCAGAATACTTTAATAATCCCTAAGGAAATTATGCAAAGCATTCGCACTCTCCCCTGATCACATGTTCAAGGAAAACAGAGAAACACACAACGTCCACAGATTGTGTCTTTGGCAACAATGACAGCTACAATAATAAGAAACAAACCTACAAGTCTGACACACCTTTCTTTTCTTACCGTCTGCTGTTCATGGCAGAATTGTTTAAGCTCAACTTGGCTTTACAAATGGCATAAATGAGATGATGGTGTATCAAGCTACGGTGACGATTGGGATAGGCTTCCCCCTCAACTCTGAATTGGATAAGTTGTTTAGAAAGTGGATGGATGCATGGATGGAGCCCTTATACAGCATATAACATATAACACAGTCGTATGTTTCACAGTGACGATTGTCCAGTGAACCATTTGTGTGTGGTGTGTGACATTCGGTTGCCTCCACTGGTTTGGCAACAAAAAGCTCAGATAAACCTTTCTAAAATGTCAAGAATGAAAGTCCAGCTAATGTTCTTGAAGTATATCCAACAGACAGCCAGATAAAGGCAATTGGAGCGACCATCATTTTGGAACAGTCTTCAACCATGAAACAGCAATCAAAACATTTACTGGTCAGTTGCTGGTTTCTTTTTCACATCACTGAGAACTGTGGCTAAACGGCTCAGGCTTTATTTTATCTCACCACAGGATTTTGCTTCTTATGATCTGGGTCATTCATGTACCTTTCAGCAGACTCACATTGGGCTGCCATATTGAGGAATAGCTTTGGTCTGGCCATCCCACCATAAAGGCCTGACTGGCATTTGATATATGCCTTGCAACAGTCTTGGAAAACACAGTTAATAAAGACCCCCAACACTTGTGTTAGACTTGTGACAGTGAAGGATTGTGTATACAGTGATGGATAAAAATATTTAATCCATTTTAAGATGACCTGAAACATAAGAAAGTGCAGAAGAAGAAAGGATCTAAAAACTTTCCCTATGCAATGAGTATACTGAACATTTATATTCATGTCTTGTTTCGTGGAAATCCAGCCACAGGAGGCAGTGTCAAGTGGGATACAATATGCCGTCCCCATCCTTGTGGGAGTGTGCAGTATGTTCTGTTCCAGATCCAAAGGTGATGGATAATGTGTCTTCTTTTTTTCCTCCTCCAGAAAAGCTATCTGTGTGACAGTATCTTGTCTGACTTGCCACCCCTGGAGCATCAGTGAGGCATCTCTGGGCAAAAAAAAAAGCACCCTGGGAGAGGGAGATTTCCTCTATGTGTTCCTCCTGAAGTACTGCAGTAGATCCTTGGACTGATTTCCTCTCATGATTCCCTAGACACAACAGGTGCCTGTGTACTTGTGATCAGGCCTTTAGACAATCTACCGCAGGGGGGAAAAAAAACAGCTGAATGAGCAATGAAACAATTTTATGTGACCTTGAACAGAGTTGACAGCATGATGTGTTGTTTAAAATCTGGAAGAAAAAAACAGTTATACTGATGGATTTTAATTTTCACTGAGAGGGCTGCTGCTTGTCAGCAGTATTCTCGTTTGGTTTGCACTTGAGGGTATCCTTAGCAGTCACTCCCAAGTACTGTTAAGAGCACTTTTAAGCCTGTGATGAATTTATTTCTATGCAAATTTTCTTTGTAATGATAATAACTATGTTAATAGGTCCCATGGCATATTGAGCAATTTAGTTTCTAACATCTACTTCGGCATTTTTGTCTGACAAAAGGGTTGAAAAGATTTAACAGTTCCTCACTACAGGCCAGCACACTGAAATCTGCATATACTCTCTTGCCCAGTCTTTCCTAGGAGGCTCTGTTTGTGCAAAGACAAGGAAACCCTACCATGGCACACATGAAAACATGGAGATTCCTAGTTGGAACAAACGAATGTTCCCACTAGGTCTCCAGTACCTCACCAGCCTGGAGGGGAGGAGGCATGTAAAGTAAGGCCCTAGAACAGTCATCTGTGTGCTGCACTGTGAGGTCCAGCTCTTTTCCTAAAGTGGTGCAAGCCTGTTCAGCATCTTTGCTGTATATATGTAAAAACCAGCTTGTAGCGTGTAGCTGAAGGGGGAAAAGCGTGTGTCTGTAAAGTTTAAACATTCATCCCTCCAGCAAGGCAACAGCTCATAATGAACAGTGAGTCGTTAGTGCTTCTGCTTAGTTTTTAAATTGTCGCAGCACTGTGAACAATAAAGCGGCACTGATCAATAATTTTATTTATTTTATTATTTCTTAATAATGATGAATGTTATGACTGTGTAATGCGGTCACTTACACCGATGAACCCAGAGCAAATGATCGATTCTTTGGTTTCCCCTTAGCTCTGCAGAGCATTTAGTGTCTTTTAGCTCATTGTTTTGCTTTTGTGGTGCTTAATTTTAGTCCTTTGCTTCAGCTTTACTACAAGTGATTGTTGGAAAACGTCTGATAAACCCGATGTTTACCACCTCCCCAGCAAAAATACCAAACAAATGGTAGAATGGCATCATTGTGTTATATGTCATTTGTTCAGCGGTTTATATGGCTGACCAAATGATAATTTTTTTTGTCCTATCTGTTAGCAAACAACTGTTTACTAAACCAAATCAAATGTAAAGGTCATAATATGTCAAATGTGCTTTCTTCATATTCTACTGTTGGACAAAAAAAGCTTTGTTTTTCACTTGCTGTTAACATTCAAACAACATGAGTGAGTCACTTGCCACTGAAAAACAAAGATAAGGGTAAATAAAAACATAAAAACTGAGAGTTTTAGGCAATCTGAGTGATGAAATTTCAAACCACTCAACTAGACTCAGCAGCAGGCTAACCCCTGGGCCCCAGAAATACAGCCCCTAAGTTTAAAGTGCATAGGATCAGCAGTTGAGGGCAATAAAACAGATGGATGAACTTTCTTCAAAATATTTGTGAGATAAACAAAAAAAAAACAAGCCATAGTTCTAATATTAATGCCAACAGTTGATGGAGGATGAAATAGTATCATGCCAATAAAATAAAAAAATAAATAAAGGGAAAAAAAGATGCACAAGAAGAAGAAAATGATATTACGTGATAGATAAAAAGGAAACTCCATCACCATTTGGTGACCTTGGTTAGAAGGAATCAAAACTAGCAGTTTTCAGTCTTTGTTCAATCCGTCTAATGAAAATCGTGCTGAGTATAGACATAACTGGGTTAGCATGTCAGCTTTTTCTACAACACGCATGGACAGACTGATGCTGCTGCTACCTTCACAGGGCCAGCCTGCTTCGCAATTTCCCCTCTGATCCCACGCAGAAACACGGGCAGATAAAACAGAAGCGAGGTATACGGCAAGCCAGAAACCCCCAGCATGACAGAGAAGGGAACACCGAGGCTCATTAACAGCAGCCGCCTGGACCAATCCCAGTGCTCAGTGTAGGGAGTAAGAGCCAACTCGCTCCATTACAGGGACGAGAGAGACTTCTAAAGGGCAAGACCATCTGGAGCAAGCCTCACTCATTTTTTCTTAACTGCATATGGGCGGGAGGCAGAGCCCAGATTCATCAGGCAAGCTGATAATCAGATGCCACCGACACTCATTCATGTGGCTCCGTGTCGGGTCAATTGTGGCCGCTGGTGAAATGTAGCAACTGAACTGAACTTAGATTAAAAAGCGATGATTGTTATGCACTGTGGGTGTTTCAAAGAAACTCAGCACGGCTAAAATATTTTTGTGAACTAAAGCAGTCTGGTTGTTAAAAGCAACGCGGGTTTATCAGACAGAAGTAGGATGTTTTTTTAAGTAACAATAAGTACAACCGTGTCACCTCCCTCAGTGTCCAGGAAGTGTCAGAGGAATGCCACAGGGATAGGTGAAAACTCAGACTCCAGTGTTAAGATGACATCCGTCCCCCTGAGGACAAATAGCTGCAATATGAAAAATAAATACAGGGCAGAAAATAGACTCCCAGTCTGAGAGAGAGTAAGGGTGACCATGAGGCTACTACAGAAGGAGTCTAAATTATAGCAGCACAATTTACCCAAATTAATTATTCCCTGGGCAGGAGGCTGCTATCAGTAACTAGACACACAATTACAAAGACACAAGGTTGGGCTTGTTTAAGGGTACATCCAGAAGAAAACTAATGAGGGCTGACACATTGATTGATGGCAGAGTCCAGGAGCTATTTGTCTGCCCTCTGCGTGAAGTTCTTTGCTGAGAATGCATCTGGAAAAGCCTCTTCCAGGATTAGGAGCACAAGGAGAATGAATCAAAGTAACAAGCAGTCATAATATTTTCCTGTGAAAAAGAATAAGATTCCAGTGATGGTGACATACAGCAGTGCTTGGAGAAAATCCTCAGAGTCTGAAAACAAATAATGACCTCTTCAGAATCACATTGCAATATGTATATACATGAAGCGTCCTCGAAAATGCTGTTGCAGTAACCCTATTGCTTCTCAACTCAAGGGAGCTGTTCAACATGCTCACAAGTGACAGCGAGCCTTAATAAGTAAGCCAGCAGCCAGGCTGCATGGAACACTGCTTCCGTGCTCTGGGCAGATACATAGATAATCAAAGCATGACAGTAGGTTTTACATTTCAAATAACCCACGGTGCATTACCAGCAGTTATTTACAGTGTAAGCACTACACATTAATTTTTAAACAGGCCCTTAAGGTCTGGTTGACAGACAAAGCTGGCAAACAGGAGCAGCCGAATCCACTGTTGTTGTTTTTTCGATTCACAATATGAAACATAGTAATGGCACCAAGCAAAGTGCTGGAGAATGCATTATTAATGTGCTGATGATGTAATATGTAAAGGTCATGGCCATTGTCTCCGCACACAGTCATTCATCATTTATTGTGTCTCCATGTACAGAGATGCACAGTATTACTGTACAACCAAATTAAAATATTGATTTTTCTTTTGCAGATGTTCATATTCAGGGAGTCAGTTTTAAACACGTGTGTAATTATCCGGCTACAAATCTGGATGATATCATTTATTTCTTGGATACTGTCTTTTGAGCAAAAGCCCACAGGAGCTGAAGCGACAGCTTGGCAGATGTCTTTTCTTACTGGGAGTAGTGGGAGTCCCAGACGCCCCAAATGAGACTGCACAGCTGCCATGTCTCCATCCACACCAGTGTTGTGTACGTCAGCTGGCTTTCGTGTACAGGTGTGTTCCCCCGCTCTGCTCACTGGAAACGAGGCCGTGACAGCGTGTGCTCGGTAATCCTCCTTTCTGGCTTTCCCTGCCGTAGTTTTGTGATCTCATTTTCCATGTGTGTCTCATTAATCCCCGTCACGGCCAAGTGGCCCGCCGCTCCTGCTGTCATCACCTCGTAGGGTCCTCAAGCCACCGCACGCCAACCCAAGGCCTCGGAACAAAGCAGGCAGGTGGGGTGGGGGGTGGGGGGGGGCTGTTCTGCGGGCCACAAATCATCGATGAGGGTCGGACTGTCGCAGACAGTGAGAACTCACCTTGGCTTGGCTTCTTGCAGCCTTATAAATGAAGACCAGTGTGTTCTCTGATGCATCAAAATAGAAGACCACAGCGTTGTTTGGCCGTGATAAGTGTCACTTAGAACTGCCACACAGACACACATTTTATAAGGGAAGATATTTGTTCAAGTTAATGTCACATTCAGTAGATTTTTAGTTATCACTTGCAAGTACTATATATGCGTAATGAGTTCAATCATACTTATTAAAGTAGATGGAGCTGTGGCTTGAGTATGCTATGTGTTGTGTAATGAGGGTGCTAATGATGCTTTAAAATTGTTTACTGGAAAGCTCACCACTTAGTGCTTAGTTCAGTCTTTTATCACACGGCTTCACGACTAACTTCAATATCTTCAAATGACGGCATTTGTCATTGCAATGCAAAGATGGGAGTCAATCGACTGCTACCAAATATGCAAAGTGGAGCACAGAGGACCGTGGAGAAGATAAGACTGCTTTCTTTTTCCAAACAAATATGAAGAGTTTTTGTTTTTGAGTGTAGCCTATTGTTTTGTGATAGTGTAATCTCAAAGTGTAAAGATTCAAATAACAATAGAGCTAATTGTGTCATATGTATGTGTGGATGGTGGTGTTCTTCCTCCTCTTTTGGCTGCTGTTGCCACAGTGAATAATCTGCCCCCATCTCACCCTTTTCCTAGCATCCCCTTCTATCACCTGAACCCTCTGCATGTCCTCCTTCACTACATCCATGAATCTTCTTTCTGGTCTTCCTCTTTAGTTCCCGCCTGGCAGCTCCATTTTCAGTATCCACTATCCTGCCTTTGCACATGTCCAAACCATCTCCATTCCAAACCATCCTGGTCTCTCTTACTTTGTCTCCAAAACACTCAGCCTGAGCTGTGCCTCTGATGTAATCACTTCAAATCCTGTCCCTTCTGAAAATTTTGGCACCTCCAGCTAAGCCTCCTTTTTTTTTGCCACCATCTTCAAACCATACATTATAGCAGGTCTCACTATCACCTTATAAACTTTCCTGTCACAAATAACCCTCATACTTGCCCTACACCACGCTCACATACTTCTCTGCCACTCCTGACTTCCTCCTGCACTTCCACAGTTCCTCTCTTTGCACCCTATCATATGCTTTCTGTAGATCCACAAAGACACACTGCAACTTCTGACCTTCTCTATATTTCTCCAGTATAGAGAAGGTCATTGCATCTGTAGTGCTTTTCTCAACATGAAGCCATACTGCTGCTCACTGATCATCACCTCTGTTCTCAACCTGGTTTCATCAGCTTTAACCCTGTAGTTACTACAACTCTGCTCATCAGCCTTATTCTTGAAAAGGGGTACCAGTATGTCCTTATTGGAAACTATTACTAAATTAGCAGAAGGAAGACCATATCGATTTTAAACAAACCCCCAGTTGGCTGTACTTACTGATAAAAGGGCAAAATAGTATTATTAGCCATGCAAAACTTTCATGTTATAAATAGCCTAAGCATCAAACACTGCTACTCTAAGTAGCTCCATGTTGTTGTCAGATCTAGCTATAAGCAGGGGCTCAGCCCAGTCGAATGGGCATCTTATCCATCAAATCAAAGTTTGAGAAAATAATTTTTGTTTTCTTTCAGCCAGTGTAAAAAGTAGCACATTTGCATCTTGATGACTTGACTGCAGAGAAAACCTGCAGGTATTAACTTAAAGCATACTTTTATGGTAGACCGCTATTGAACAAGCAACCATCCATATCCTTTTTCAGGGTCACAGGGGGCTGGAGCCTACCCCAGCTGTCTTAGGGTAAGAGGCAGGGTACACCCCAGACAGGTCGCCAGTCTGCCGCAGGGCTAACACATAGACAAAGATAGCCATTCATTCCTGCATTCATAACTATGGGCAATTAAGTGTTACCAATTAACCTATCCCCACTAACTCCATGTCTTTGGATTGTGGGAGGAAGGTGGAGTACCTAGAGAAAACCCACAAAAACACAGGGAGAACATGTAAACCCCACACAGAAAGACCCCAGGCTGATGGTGGAATTGAACTCATGACCTTCTTGCTGTGAGGTAACAGTACTAGCCACCATACCACCCTTAACAAGTAATGTAAAACCATGAAAAAAAAAGGGAAAAAAAAGCAACCTAAAACCATGAAAACAATAAAGTAATTCTTTATTTAATGCCCCAGTCAGACAGACCTAGACTCTGGTCGCTGACCCTCTGGCAATCACCAGTTGCTAGAGTGGTTGGCAAGGTCTTTCTATATGTTGCTAGTAGCCGTAATGGGAAACTGTGAATAAATACTGTGGAGCTTCTGCAGAGTTAGATGGTTAAGTTAAGTTGGTAAAATAAAGTGTTTCATACTTTAGAATTTCCAGGGAAAATACTAACTTGGTTACTTTTACGCTTACATTTGACTCATGCTGTGTCACTCAGTATTACGACCCGAGGTCGTGTGGGTAAAATTGTATTTTATGTTTATATTGTATTGTGAGTTTTGAGCGTGCGACCTGGCCCCTCCCCTTCCCGCAAGAGCGACCTCCTAGAGACGACACCTGCTGAGTGGCTGGTTGGAGGATCATATCCCTGTGTTGGCATCGGGGGATTGGTCGACGGACGTATTTAAACACCAACTGATCAGCACCTGAGGCCCCTCTGGTCCTGACTTCGCCTCAGCATCCATCCAACAAAACAGCCTGTTAGTGTGTTAGCGTTTGTGTCTATAGACCTTAGAACACAGCGGTGGGAGTAAGCGCGACGCTTTGTGATTGTTACATTTGTATATAACTTTTGGTGTCACATCTTTCGCACTGTATTTCGCACTGCTGCAAAGTGATTCAGAAGATCCACACTGCAAATTAGGAAGTCTGTCATCACTGACAGTTGCTCTTTGGAAAAGGAGGATGGAAAATGCCGTTCATTTACTTACACTTATAAACGCTGCTTCCTGCAAGCTGCATCATATTATTGTTCTCTAGAGTCAGAAATATAGTAAGGTTTCCTCTCTCATTTCTGCCAAGTCTGAAGAGGAGAGCTGATGCCACATTAAACCATGTCACTAGTGAGGAGATGCCACATTGTGGTGTAATTTGGGATGATGCTACAAGTAGGATTTTTCACAAAATCAGAAAATTAAGGCCCTTATTTATTAAAATAACACATGACACATATACAAAATATAAATAAACAAACAAATAAATAAATGTGACCACACATCGCAATGTGTCACATGTGCTTATTTTTGGATCATACATAAAATTAAGATATGCCAGCATCTAAACAGAGACCAACCTGCCAGCTACTAGATAGCTGCTGCTTCTGGTAAGAAGTTACTTAAATAATAAGTAACTTCTGGTCACTTATTATTTCTAGTTGCACAACCTAACACTGCAGGCTAGAACCGGTCCTACAACACTGAAAGAGTCAGGGCTAATTGCTGAGCAGCAACTTGTGGAGAGGTGAAGCAAGGTTATGTTGTGTTATCAAGCAAAATATTAGAGTTTTTTTTGTTTTATTTAACAGTAAATCACTACTGAGTTTCTACATAAAAGTTCATTGTACTACTTTCAGCACTTTCACTTTTCATGATGCAATGGCAGCGTATTCAAAACCTTGTCATATATGTCTCTTATAGTGCTTGTTCTGTAGGAAAAATCTGTTTTCATGCCATCTGCAAGAGTTCAGTCTACACGAGGTGATAGCAAGTGTTTTTTTTTTGACAGCTTTTCCCTCTACACACTCCAAAAGCTTAAGTTGTTTTTGTGCGATTCCAAAACCATATCCCGAGTGAGTAAAGTGTTGCCACAACTGGTGAAAGTGGGGATTTGACAGTTTTAACAACCATCTTTCCATCCATCCATTTCTGCTCTTATCAAAGGTGGGTCAAAGTGGCAGCAGGCCAAGACATAACATGAATTCCTGAAAGAAATACAACCTACGTAAAATACCCTAATGGCATCTACCAATTTAGTATTTGAAACGATGTCAGGCACAACAAGATATTGTTACAACTGAATGAAAAAAAATACAGATATAAAGATATATATAATAAAAGTAGGATTTAAAATGGCTTCTTCTTCTTCAAAATGAACCAATAAATATGTGACCAGACTGAAACAAAAGTACTCTTTCACTGAGGACAGACACTGAGTCTACTTGATGTCAAGACTCTTATGAGACCTGTGATTCTCGCCTGCTCTGCTTATTGTAAAGAAAAATGGCAAATAAAAAATTCCTGCCAAATTCAACTGGAGCAGTGTCTAGATACAGTCATACAGTAAACTGGGTGATCATGAACAGTCTCTAGTAGTACATATTTTAACACCTTAATAGCATTCCTGGATTATGGGTGAACAATGGTTATAAATGTGTCACTCAGGAGGGTGGCTGCTAAGATATTTTAAAAGAACTCAGTTCAGACCCAATCATCAGAGGAGCCACAGTACTGGAGTTTTATTCCTTTTTTACAGGGCCCTACATGGACCTTTAAAGAAATACTTCACTGAAGCAGACACCTACCACAGTAGACTTTGTATATGAATCCACAAAAATATACACAATTTACCAGTGGGGTAGAGGATCAGGATTTAGAGACGTAATGGGACACTTTGAATAAAATATAACATTTAACTGTCCTTCTCTTGCCACTTTTATGACTCTGCAAAGCTATCAAACCAGCAACATAAGACTTGTCAAGTGGTTGAACAATAAATATAAAGTAAGTGATGCTTTCTAATGGCTAAAAATGAATTTCGTGACAATCTTGCCACAGCCACTACTTCAAGTCATGGGGTCATGGCCAGATTAGCCTCTGTTCCAGTAGCTTTGGAAACTATTACAGTTTTTCTACCAGTGGTCTTACTCAAAGAACAGTGCTTGTTCCTTATTTTTATCACCCACAGTATATGTGAAGACAATTCAAAATCCACTGCAGTGGTAGCAGTATGAAATGTATCAATACTTCATGATTTTAACAAAGAAAACAACAAAACTTTCTGAGAGCCAATAAAACCTGTGGTTCCTATGAGTAATATAAGTGCAGCAGTGCGAGAAGGCTATTAACATCATTATAACACATGATGTTTATAGCCATACTCAGTAACATGTTTCATAAATTTGGCTTTGTACACCACCACAACAGATTATCACAGACACGTCTCAGCTCAGCTCCCATCACCCGGAAGCTGGCAAACAGGGTTTATGTGTTTGTAAAAAGAGATAAATATGGCATTAACAACAATTCTGGGTAGTTTTCAAAAATCCACTGCTCTCATATGAACAAAGACTGGCTGACTTTTAATAAAGGCTTGATTTTAAGTTATTAGCATTTATAGTTATAAATGTCATTCATCTGCTGAGTAATGTGTTCTTTCTTCTGGAACAGAAACAAAATCCTTTCAATAATACTGAGTTTACTGTGTGGCAACAATAGCACCCAGTCAGTACTGATATGGTAGCAAAAATCATTCTTTTTAGAGTTGCATTATGGAAATGGGAAGTTATGGTAATATTTAAAAAAAAGCAAACACATGCCTAGAGATACGGATACACATTAGCATTGATCAGGAGTTGTGTTTCTGTCCACTGGATGCATGCAACTCCAGTGTTTACTGTCTTTTAGCTCTCTTTTGGCTTCCATCCAATGGCGTTCTGTCAGGGCAAGCAAGCCAAGCAGTGCTTGTCCAAATCTAGACATTAGACATCAATTTAAACTGAATTTAAAGCCGTCTCTCACTTCTCATTCTCTCATTCTCTCATGAAGCTTCTTACCTGTTTGCATCAATTCTTTAAATTACTGCAATCTTGTGACTACAGCTGGTTGTCTCTGGAATATCTGTTTCTGAGCTCATTAAAAACTGCTTTAAAAAAAAGATATGCGGTCTTCACAGGACAGCCATGTGAGTTAATTGAATTCAAGGATCACTGGAGGTTAGGAATTTAGACTGAGCTCAGCTTTAAACATAAGTACATTTCCTTTTGATGCTTTGAGTACAATTTATTAATAATATAATTTTATCACGAGTGAGAAGTTTCTATATTGTGGTGTTGCTACTTTTACTAAAGGAATGCTTTAAAAAAAACAACCCGCCAGGACACATCATTGTTAGCTGACGCTAAATATTTAAATCACAAGTAGAAGTAATAATATTTTGCAATTCTTCAGGCAGAAAGGAGTGTGCCCAGGAAAAATGCAGCAAGGTCCGTGAGGTTGGCAGCATATATAAAAGAATAAAAGACAGGAAGCATAAAATCATGAAAAAGTATGTTTCATCTTCTTTGTCTGCTTTCCTGTGAAAGTCACTGCATGATACTTTTTCTTCTATTCCCTTTAGGGGTCTCCACTGTGGATCATCTACCTTCAACTCACCATATCCTAGCATCCTCCATCATGCCAACTCTCTGTCCTCTCTCACTATATCATAAACTTCCTCTGTGGTCTTTCTCTTTTCATCATTTTTTCTTTTCAATGTCCTTTTCCCAGTATATCCACTATCCCTCCGCTGTACACATTCCAACCATCTTAACCCAGCCATGAAAGAACCACAAGCCTAGCGCCGATCCCAAACCCAGATAAATAGGGAGGGTTGCATCAGGAAAGGCAACTGTCATGAAATCTTTGCCAAATCAGCCGTGGATCATCAGTAACATCATTTTTTTTTTTTTTAGCTACTGGCTAGGTGCTAACTTTAAATCAGATCTTTGGCAATAGTCTCTTTTAGTTCAGCTGACAATATGGGTTCATTAAAACAAGAAACACCTTTCATATTATATAGTAATTCTATCCATAAAGATAAACAGTATTTAGTTTAGCTTTAAAAATGGTCTGTCCCCTGAGTGTCAGCACAAAGTGAATATAAATTTATTGTAATTATTAGTAATCAAAACTGCTGTTTCTGAGGAAGTTTTTGTTTTTTTCTTCTAAGTGTGCGTGACAACAGCATTGGGCCACACTGCCAAATGTTTTACACCACAAGGGAGTCCGTCAAGAGATGTTTCTGATGGACGTAGTGAGGCAATAGTAACATTTTTCAGAACAGGGTGAAGGCCGGGAATTTTCAAGTTTTGTGCATAGTTAGAGAAAAGCCTGACACATGTGCCCTGGGGCCACTGAATACTTAGTTAATTTAGCTGTGGCTCCTATTGCTCTTTTTCACTGCCGGATGACAAATCAGTGATTCAGCACTGACGCAAATATATGTGCATATTTCTGTTTTTTAAACATGCAGAAAAGAAAAAATCTCTCATGGAGAAAAGGAAAAAAAAGAAACTTGCATCAAATATCATGTGGAATAAAGTTCTCAAACCTAAATGTCAAATAGGTCATTGGATATGACGATTCCAACAAAGCTGTCCAGTCTCCTTTAGAGAAACAGGTTTCTTGAAAGGTCGGACAATGTCTTTCACTCTTTGCGCGTCCTTTCTTATGAAAGAAAAGTTAAAAATAGATTTCCTACACGCTGGAAAGAGTGTACTCAGTGTGAATTCAGGGTAAATGTCTTTGATCCTCTTTCTGCTGTCCTTTAGCCTCTGCTATCTGAAAGAGGGTCAGAGATGAAACATTCACATACAAAAAAGTCAGTGGGGCTTTTCAACAGACCAAGCTGAAACATAAAAACTGTATTGTACATCCATTTTTTACAGAAACTGCCAGGAGATGATCTGCAAATAAACCAAACAGCATTTACAGGTTAAAATCATGTTGGTATATGGAGTACATAATGCTGTGTTGTTAGACAATAAGTTAACTACAGTGAATAAGGAAATGCTGCTCATATGTCTAGATATTTCTCTCTCTCTATATATATATAATCCTGTTTTGCAGATAACAGCAGCATAAGCTTTTTCTGCTTTTATCAAGTGGTTCAGGCTTACTTAGATGCGCAAAACCCAAAACTGTGAAAATTGTCAGCAAAAGCAAAATCCCACCCCACAGCAAATAAGGCGTTCCCCATTTCCCCAGTGTCAGCTGCATAAAACAGTGAACAGCCCTGACAAATCTTTTTCTTTTTCATGTGTTTTTTTTTCTACTTCCTTAAATCGACTGTCAACAGATTCCTGGAGAATTTCAATTTCATGACATTTGTTGGCGAGCCATTCAAAGCCCAGACACTGTCTAGAAGAAAAGTATTGATATCCACAGAGATACTGGGAACATTTCCCCACAACCGAAAAACTCACAATTGGAAGTTTCAGAGAGCAGGCAATGGCCTCAGACACAGCTCAAAGACATGGTTACTGGACTGTTCAATACTAAACGAAGACTTTTTCTCTGGAGACCAGTGAAGCCTTCCTGGAGCGCTGCTATGCAGACTTCTCCTCTGTGGCAGCCTTCAAGGTGCAGAAGATAAGAAAAATGAAAAATGACACTGTGGGGAAGCTGAGCACTCTTGTTGTGGAAAAGTCAACATACCCTCTGTAAAGCATTGTTTATTTAGAGTCTTTGTCCTTGGGAATGGCGTCTTTTATACACTTGAAGATACCTTACAGAGCTTTTCATACCTACCTCTCTAGGTCCTATATATATATATATATATATATATATATATGTATATATATATATATATATATATATATATATATATATATATTGAAGACATTTTATGAAACTGGGTTTGCAAAGATTTTCATATGTTTCTAGTGTGATTTACCACAAAGGAAGGTAGGTAGGAATACCTTTTGGGGCGCCATCATTTGTCACTGCTGAATATGGAGACTAAAATGCTCCACCTGACACTTTTGAATGACATGTTAATGAAGGGTGAATTAGCTGCACTGTGGACCCATATGTAGATTGCGTTAAAATATTGGTATTAACTTCAACCCTGTTGTTAGTTTTCAAAAAAGAAAAATTAAAAAGTCCTTCCAATTACCAACAGTATATACTTATAGGCAACTTTGTTAGGTACACCTGTTCACCTGCTCATTAATGCAAAAGCCACTGAAATCCTAGTGACGGTCCCAAGCCCGGGTAAATGGAGAGAGTTGCATCAAGAAGGGCTTCTGGTGCCAAATCAAACACGTGGATCATTAAGAATAATATTTCCATACCAGATCGGTCAGGGCCCAGGTTAACAACTACTGTCTGTAGTTCTTCTTATACATATACATTCTTATACAGATAATTTACAAACGCATAAATGTAATGTAGAAAAGTTGCCATTCATTTTGAGATCAGCTACTTCACAGAATATATATATAATTTGTAAGGATTTGTGTGTAAAAACAATTCCCCAAAACTTTAGTTTGGGGAATTATCAACTTTGTTGATAATCACAGTATCCTAAGTGGACTGTGGGAGAAAACCCATGGAGGCAACTTCACACAGCCAGCAGATTTGTCCCAAGAACACTCTTGCTGTGAGGAGATGGTGCTAACCACTACAACACCATGCTACACCACACTGAGGTAAGACATGCTGTGAATCAAGCGTTCAGTCACTACTCACGTAAAAGAGGTAGAGGTCTGGGCATACAGAGCTCAAGAAATGTTATGATGCATTTGTAGTGACAAAGCTGATGTTGCTAGGAGGTGTGACAAGATCACATCAGTTACATACTAAGCACACCTAAAAAATGCTTTTTTACAAGTGTTCACGAGGTGTGGACATATATACAGATTAAGCATTTCCAAAGGTGTGGAGTGCCTGAAATATTAAAACAAAGCTTTTATTAGAACTATAGGATAAAAACTGCTCTGTATGATGTCTTGTCTGACCACTCAAAAATTAAGCAGGTTTTAAGGTGTTTGGAACAGCGCACCGGAAGAGGAAATGTATAACCAGCTGTCACTCAGAGAGAGGATTTTTCTTTTATTTAAATAAAAAAGTTCAGGCTGATATTCAAGGCCAACTGAGCAGTTTTAAAGTTTTTGGTTGAAAAGAAAAGGTTTGGTTGAAAGGAAAAATCAAATATCCTTTTAAGACACAACCATGGTTTTCTAGTTCACAGACTTGTGATTCACTGCTTCTAATTGTGAGTCTTTGTCATGGCCATTGTGTCAAGGAAAATATGTATCTCACAAACCAACACATTCTCATTCTTGAGCGCTGAATAATGGTGTTTTGTCAAATGATGCCTGTATGCACGGGGCTTGAGTGCAACATTGGCATTATCGAATCATGGTATTGTCATGAGTTATAAGAGTTTGCTTCCATGTACTTTTGCTTGCACTTTCACTTGTTGGTTAGGTTTATGCATGAAAGTCTACTTTGTTAGGTGTAGGATAAGATTGTGGTTTGGGTTAAAATATGTACCATCAAAAAAGTAACTCTACACATAGAAAAAAAATTAATGAGTTAAAGGCCCCATAACCCAGCTGCCAAACGACCCTTCTGTGTAAATGAGACAGAGCGGTAGCTTTGACAAAACGGCATTAATTAATACCCTGGGAATTTGATAATATGGGAGTTTGTCATGCACAAGGAATGAGAAAGTGGTGGATATTCATCACTTTGCACTCAGCTGCAAAGAAAAAGCTTTGTCAAGAATGAAAAAAAAAAAGTTTAACCCAGGATTTACAGTGGGGGCAAATACTTATTTGATCCCCTGCTGAATTTGTAAGTTTGCTCACTAATCTTTATGGTAGTTTCATTTTAGTTGAGAAAGATAGAATATGAACCAAAAATCCAGAAAAAAAACAACATTACATAAAAGTCTTAAAAACTGATTAGCATCTCACTGAGTGAAATGAGTATTTGATCCCCTGGTAAAACATGACGTAGTACTTGGTGGAGAATCCCTTGTTGTATAGCACAGTGGTAAGATGTTTCTTGTAGCTGGACACCAGGTTTACACACATTTCAGGAACTTTCTAAATCCTTTTGGTTTCTTGGCTGCTGTTTGGCAACTCCAAACTCCAGCTCCTCCACAGATTTTACATATAGGACTGAGGTCTGGAGACTGACCAGGCCACTCCGTGATCTTAATGTGCTTCTTCTTTAGGTGCTCCTTTGTAGCCTCAGCAGTATGATTTTGGTCGCTCTCATGATGCATCCATGACCCATCTTCATCAGGTTTCATCTGACCACAGCACTTTCTCCCATGCCTTCTCTAAATCATTCAGATGTTCACTGGCAAACTTAGGATAGGCCTGTACAGGTGTGTTCTTGAGCAGGGGGACTTGCAGGCACTGCAAGATTTCAACTGATTACGGCATAGTGTGTTACCAATGATGTTGTTAGTGACTGTGGTCCCAGTTGCCTTCAGCTTCAGTTTCAAACTCCCCCCATGTTGATCCACCACGTTTCTAATGAACATCCTCACTCCATGAGGCAAGCTCTTACATGGAGCTCCTGACTGAGGAGCTGAATAACTGCACCAGCAGTTTTCACCTTCTCACCAAACTTCTTGCTGATGATTTTGTAGCTCATTCCAGCCTTTCGTAGGTCTACAGTCTTGTTCCTGATGTCCTTTGACTGCTCTTAGCTCTTACCTATGGTGATGGAGAGGTTGGAATGAGAGAAACTGATTCTGTGGACAGGTGTGCTTTACACACACAACCAGCGGAAATCAGAAGTATCCATAATTGAATGACTGATTGTAATTTGCATGCTACATGGGCACACGGCTAGTCTGTGGATTAAAGGGATCAAATACTTATTTCTCTCAATAACTCAATACAAATTAATTTATAACTTTTATGTAATGTGTTTTTCTTGGACTTTCCTGGATTTTTTTGGTGGATATTCGGGCTCTCTCCACATAAAAATGGACTATTCTATTCTTTGTAAGTAACCAAACTTACAAATTCAGCAGGGGGTCAAATAATTATTTCCTCCACTGTAGTTTCATGATCCAGCTATTCATCCTTTTCATCCAGCTAATGGGAGTTGACAAAACATGGTCATTTCTGTAGCTAAAAAGGTCAAATGGCTGTATTTATCCTTCATTAATGCAGGGTTTCTGAAAACAGAAGAAAACCTTTATGCTGCCGAATAGCTATTCTGCACTTACTTTGCATTATATTAGATAATATTTTGTGTTATTCCTTTTGAGTCTGCCAGATTTTTTAATTCATTGCTCGCCCTAAGTTTGTCAACTTTCAATTGTCCCCAACTTGCTAAACACACTTCATGACTTGTCTCAAGTTCAGTTATTTTATTATATTCTCAGCCTCCAGTGGCCTTCTAATTAACCTCATTTCATTCAACCTGGAGGCAGTGATTATCTGGTGAATACACCCGTTTAATAGCGTTTTATATAAGTATTATTTTTTATGCCTCTTCTTGAGGCAATGATGCAATTATGCCCATAATTATGTGTTATTCTTGCAGAGATATTCCACGTGTTGTTAGACTGGATGACTTTTGTTTTCCATATTGTACGCTAAGCAGCTCTGTCCCATTTTAAAGCGTGGAGAGACTGGAGGAAAAGTTGCCAAATGAATAGGCTGACACCTTTGTTTCCAACATATGGGTTCTGTTCAGTTTGTGAAGGGCAATAATCATGACATCTCACCCATCAAGCAGGGACCTGAGCTGGAATCACAGCTCTCCGTTTTGAAATTGGCTTCACAGAGGGTTTGGTGCGAACTGTGCTGGCAACTGTGTTGAAGGGAATGGACGGCATCTGTGCTACCAGCTGAGTTGACTTAAGCCTCCTGGCAAGCGCTTCATTTGGAGAGAGCTGTGTTGGAGAGAACACAACACTTCCCCACATTTCTCCGTTTGTTTTTGTATCACAGGGTTTGTTTCAGTCAAATGTCTGTCTTTCTGTTTGTCTCTTTTGGGCAAGAGGAATAATGGTGGAGGTCTTTGGAAACCTGTTACTTAGCAACAACGGCTGTGGTCAGATTTATTTAGAAAGTATGTTTGTCAAAGTTTGTCAGACTGTTTTCTAGAGCAAACAAAACAAGAACAAGAGAAAGCGGTATTAGAGAGCAAAAATGTTGGCATCAACTTTTTTTCTGAAGCATTTTTAAAATATGGTTTCTTACTGACATAAATTTCCCTTCTTTCTAGCTTTTTCTTAGGTAGGTTGACACAAATGGAGGCACAAACCACATGTGTGACAGTCCACACAGAAAGTGCACAAAGTAAAAAAGAGGTGCAATTACAACTGGCAAAACACTCCACCAATGTTAAATCACACAGGCGATCAAGTTCTGCAACTTCCACCTGAAAAAGAAAAAAAATCTTTGGTCCTCCTGTCAGGATAGTCTGCTTTAGCTTTGTGGTTCCTATTATACTTGTGTTTCACACATGTGCTGGATCTCCTCTCATTTGGCACAAGGACAAATGAAGTTTTCTGGCCATATTAAGGTGATCTTTGTGCACCATCAGCTCTACTCACCAGATTTAGCTTCCTGGATCTTCTGTGTTTTTTTAGTTATTTATTTGTTGACTTTTGTGCTGGTGGACAGTGGCACATGCTACAGTCCTTCTGGTCATGCCCCTGACCTGATACCAGAATAGAATAGAATAGAATAGAATAGAATAGCTTTTTTATTGTCACCGTTACAAGAACAGTGAAAGGCAGTTTGGCATCTCTCCATGTGTGTGGAGTACGCAATAGCGTAAGTATTTACACAATAAAATTTACATTTACACAAGAAGATATGTACAAGTTATACATGCAATATGGAGCTATACTACCATGCTTTATCATCTCTGAAAAGTGCTGTTGGGTCTATGGGTCATAACCGCAAACCCACCTCTGTGATGGTCAGCATGAATGTTTGATTAGTTTGACACAGGATTTAATATCTGATCTCTCTGTGAAATTACAGTTGTATAATGCTACAGTCACACTAAGGGAAACACTGGTTGGAAACCACTGCTTGACCAAAATTATTTTGTCTGTGTGCAATGAACTTGTGATGTCACTGCCTTTGAAATGCTTCAAAGATAGGAACCAGGTCATATAATCAGAATGCAACCAGTTGGCAATATTTTGAGTTGAACTCCTTAATACAAACACACGTTGCAGACGAGTTGCACACATCAACACAGACTGATCACACTGATCTGTCTGTTTCACAATTGCACAGCAATTATTTGCAGACCTTCTCTAATCTGTCTGAAAGGCCTGTTTTTTCTTCTGCGACTCTTTCTTTCTTTAAAAATATTTTTCGGACACACCTGTTTTTAGTGCAGCCATTCACACTGACTGAATTCTTCTGAACAGATTTGCAGCCTTTATTTTTTCAAACCAAGCTCAATTTTTCGGATTTTTCGGATCCAGATATACAGATTTGACCAATCAGATCACTGCATTTGGCAACAAGTGCAGTCGGAGCGCAAATCGACACAGTTACTCAATATACAAAGAGTAAAATAGTACTGTTTTATCTCAGATACATGGCTAGACGCTGCTCCAAATCAATCAGCTCTCTGAAATTATTTCTCCGCCTCCTCAGATGTGGTCCCAACTCTACCACCAAAAGCTCAAACTGCCTCGCTGACATCCTAAAATATATATGAAAGTGGCTGTGATAGAGCTTCAACTCCTGGATCAAACCATGAATTTATTCCTGCCTTCTTGTGAAGAATCTCCATTTTTTCCCTTGTTCAGAAACATTAGGACCAGCTCCTCATCACTTGATGTCAGTGTAATTCTTTTCATAGTGTATTATTTGAGGACAACTTTTTTGCAAAAATGCAACACTTTTGGTTTGTATATACATTATCTGGCAATTTCAGATCACTTTTTTGCAACACGCCTAGTATGTAATAGCCTTAAGAATGACACCTGGAATATATTTAAATAATTACTCCTTTTGTATTGTATGGACCTTCCATATTTTTCTAAGGCAAGAAAATGCTGTGCACAGAAGCCATATTTCAGAGATAAAGCAAAGAGCTGTATCTTCCACTGTACAGTATGAACTATTACACCATCCTCATTGTGAGTTCTCTACAGTTTCATCAAGTCATGAAGGAGATGAATGATGTGTGAGGAAGCCCTGTGGAAAGCTGGGCTGTGTGAAGTGATGGCAGCGCCGTCTCTGTTTACAGTGTTTGTAGTCACCAGGCCCAGAGCCATTTGTCACCCTATTGGCGCATCGTCATACAGTAGAGCACACAGCCCAATCTGCTCGCTCATTCATCAAATTGAAAGCTGATGAAAGACTTTTGAGTTGAATTAGACAAAACCAAATAGAGCCATTCTGTAGTCTCAGAGTATCCTTTGTCATTTAAATGTATAATTTCAAATGGTCCACATGGTTCTCCCAGCTCTATGCATGCACAAAAAGTACACATTGACATAAAATTATCATTTAAATGAGATGTAGTTGAGTTATTTGCAACAATATCATTATCTTCAAATACGTCAGGCATAAAATTGCAACATGATGATTTTCCTTAGCATCACAATGACTTTAAGCAAGCTCCAGTTTTACTTGAGGCTGGAGCTTCAGTAAGTAGCTTGAAAAAATATGTTACAGCACAAAGACAAACAGTATTTCTCCAACTAGTACTGGCAATACAATGAGCGCAAATGTGCATGTTAGAAAATGATTAGAGGTTCAACCCCGCAGCTACAATTATCTGTGTTTAAAGAGTTGGTTTCTTTCTCCACAAAATGTACTTTACCCACCATTTGTCCTCTATTTAAAATTACACACAGTTGTACTGTAGTTCTTCAAAAAAAAGAAAAGAAGCAAAATGCAAAAAACTCACAGCAGGTAAAGTTAGAGAGAACAGCAGCAGAAGAGCCAAAGTGACCAATTTAAGATACAGAAATAAAGACACTGATATACTTAAACATGGCCATAATCACAGAAAAACACACACACACACACACACACACACACACACACACACACACACACACACATATATATATATATCCCCAAAGATAAGAATACTATTAATGACATTAATATTGAATCTGATGCAAGCAACTTCTTGAGCCTGAAGACATTTTAGAATTACAGTCTCATTTAAAGCAAATTAGATAAAACACCAGTTATTATTCAACTTATTTTTAACTGCCATGAAAGCTATCATAAAAATATGAATATAGGATATTTTTACAGTCAACAAACCAGATACTGTCCAAAGCAGCAGTTACAATCTGAGCACCACCTGCATTGACTAAAAGAACTCAGTGGGGCTGTGGAAGTCAGCACTGAATGCCAACTCTAAGAAATTATAACAAGTCAACATCAAATACAGAGTATACCAAAGTGAAGATATGTTCACTGGTGGTGTCTTGCATAGGCCTCAGCCAACTCAAGTGTACACCAGGATTATTTGATTGGCTGATGCAAGGTCCAAAATGAAATACGAATCAACCAGCAAAACACACCGAGGACAAGGCGCACTAGTCTAACCAGGTGAACACAGGGAGGGTAAAGACATCAGCTGATCACATGATCAAAAAAGAGGGAAAAGAACAGAAAGTAAATCTATAAAGAGAAACTAAGAGAAACAGGAAATGATTAACTAACACTCAACATGATTACAAAAAGGAACTCAACAAATCTGTAGACAGTACAAGCAATGGATGTAGTCACCATATCACTTACCATATCATCACCCGTTTATTGTTGATGTGTCCATTATGAAGCCAGCAGCTGAGCCTCATAACCTTCGCCATCTTGGTGCTTTTAAACCAGATGTGACAAGCACATCTGGCTCTGAAACCAAAGACACTGCATGCTAACAGGATTCAATAGGCATCCTTGGATGATCCTCCTTTCTCACCCTTAGAATAACCATAAATTATAGATTACTTAATGTTTTAATCAATATTATCTGAAACTAGAAACAAAAAACCAACCCATAACCTCATCAAGAAACAGGTTACTAGGACCAAAGATTAAGGGAGCTGGTTTTCTGTAGATTTTGATACAATGAGAAGACCTTTTCCAACCAGAAGACTTACCTTTTATTTAAAAAAAAAAAGAAAAAAAAGATGGATTAAGGCACTTTCATGCATGATTTACTTTTCAGATTTAGATGATACTGTCTACGAACAAATTGCAACAGATCAAAGTGGGTGAACAGATGTAACAAAGACAGCTGAAAAACCCAGGACAAGGACAGAGTTTCTATTGGCCACTCGCAGGTAAAACTAGAGAACTTGCTAAGAAAGACTAAAAACTTGATAAGGGGATTTAAAAAAAAAAAAATTTAACAGACCAGTGCCACTGGATATTGATGATTTTTTGTTGTTGTTGTTTGTTGTTGTTTTGTTTTGTTTTGTTAGTCTTGCCAGATGCTCCACACTTATCCAGCACTTGGTGCTCGTGGGATTATTTATTCAAAAGCAGCTTCTGCTTTGAGGTCTTAAACCAAAACAATGGGCAGAAAGATTTAAAAAATAAACATAGAAAAATTTTCAGATAACACAGAAAATCTTGTATCTTGCAGAATGAGAGAGTACAGTCTCATTTCCACTGCAGCAAATATTTCTGCTGCTGTATTTTCATTTTTATCAGTAATGATATCCAAATGTAAAAATTCATTCCTATCCACTAATTTTTTCACGTTAAAGGACACTCCTGTCTTTGCCCAAGCTATTTTTTTGGTTTCAGATGATGGCAGTCATCGAATCATGTCTCCATGTTATATCTTCTGCTACTTCTCTTGCTGTAAATAAAAGAAGAATAGGCCTCTATACTGTACTATCTAACCTTGGATTCAGCAATCAAACATAAAAACATCACAAGGCTGCACACCAGAAGAGCTCTTTGTACAAAGGACTACAAAGCTACTTTACGATCAGACACAATATCATACTAATCCCAAACAAGTAGGATACAGGGGTGTTAATCAATAATACACATTGCAGTAATAAAATAATAAAAGAGAATGAAAGACACAATACAACAGTCCCAAAGGGGTATGTGAATGGCTGTCTTTATCCTGTTTATTGAAATAGTAAGAGTAGTTTTAAGATTCACACTATTTTCATCCTTCATTACTGTTGCAAGTTTAATGTTTTACATAATACTGAACTAAAAACAGAAACAAATAGAAACTATGTGGAGAAATAATGCTCTACATTTTTTAGGCATCTATACCTTGGACAGACCTTGGCACTATGCTCCACAGCACACCTCATTATTGTGTTTTGGAAGATTCATGACTTGGTAGTAATTAATGGGCAGACTTCCTGCAAGTCTTTTGAAAGATCTTCTAACTTTGGTTCCTGCTGTTTAGCCTCTGGATCAGACTTTGAATCATGCGTTTCTCATTTTCAGCAGCACTTCTAATGTTAGTGGGGTAAGGTTGGAATGAGGCATCATTTTGGGGGTTTAATATTGTAGCTAAAATCCAATCACAATACTACACATGGGGATCTCCACAGGGAAATTCTAGCCACGGACACAAGATCTGTAGCAAAGACAATATGAGCATATTTATTATACTTGAGTTTCTACTACTCAGATGAAAGACTGGATCCAAAAATTATACCTTTTATATACTATGACTTGTTTGGACCAGCCTCTTACTCCCAAACATAGAGACAAGTAGCATGAAACTTTTTTCAAAACTCATTTCTTGTAGGTTATTTTCAATGACCTATTACAAAAACACATAAACAGAGGAACCAATGCTTATCTTTGTTACTCTAATAACTCATGAATACACTATATGGACAAAAGTACTGGACAATGGTAAAGGCAATTTTAATTATATAGCACATTTTAGTGTTTGTAAACTCAATGTGCACAAGTTAAAAATCTGTGTAGGTTAACGCAGTATTAAAGCAGTGAAAAGAGCAAAATAAAATATTAAAAAAACATTTAAAAAAACACGTTACACCAGCTGCTCAGCCATGGCATGAAGCTCCCGGCACACAGGGTTTTTTTGCTGATGTTACCAAATCAGGTTGGAACTCTTATTATTGAGTCAACAGAGCATTAGCCACTTTTATGCATTATGTGCCTCCGCACTCGGCAACCCTGCTCTATACTTACATGTGGCCTTCCACCTTGTGGCAGAGTTGCTGTGGCTTATAAACAATTCCAGTTTGCCATAATATCGCAATACCACAGCTGATCGCGAAATATCTAGGAGGGAAGAAACTTTACAAACAGACTGGTTGCTCATGCTCAAATTCAGTAAGCTGTTTAGAATGACATATTCTTTCTCTGCTATTTGTAACAGCACACTGTATGGCTCGGCACTTAATGTTATACACATATGGTAATGGGACTGAAAACACTGGAATTCAAAGATTTAGAGGTGTGGACCAATACCTTTGCCCGTATAGTGTATGTACATTGGCAGTTTTAATCTCCAACAGAACAAATGTGAAGATACATTTTTCATGGCATCAACAAATATGTTAAAATTATAAAACAAAAGCTGTTTTCAGGTTCAGGTGATATTAATTGGAATGACTGGTACACAAATAAGGTCCTGTAAGTTCTGTGCTATGCAGATGGTGGGACCTTCATCGATCGGATTTGTTTTTCTGTCTGATGTGTGCTCAGAGATCTGGAAAATGTGGCGATAGCAGCTTTAACTCTTTGACATGTTCCTGAACTATTTGTAGTAGTCATTCAGTGTATTTATGTAGTGCAACTGCTTCCTTAAAAAGTAGCTTGTGCTGGACTCACATGTGCATAATTCTGGTGATGATAATAGTATTATATGCCTTGTATCTCCACTAAGACTTATGTCTCACACTACAATTAATGAAACATAAGTGCATATGTTTATATTTTCTCATGCAGCATAATTAAATATTTAAATTTATGTTAGTGAGTAGTGAGTAATTCATAGTATGTGTTGTGTATCCATAACGTAAAGTTCTTTTTTATTTTGCTAGACTACGACAGTCGAAAAGCCACAGATTACCCAACAAGTACACTCTGCATTACTAGACTTTGTGAATGTGTTTTTTATTGTTGTCATGGTGCTGTGCCTGGGCTTACATCTCCATTTTAGATGCTAGTAAGCCTTTAATATGACTTGGCATCTCATTTATGATGTGGTCCTGTGTAAACCAGAGGACAAAGAAAACACACATTTCTTTAAATAAGAATTCTTTATCTCCCAACAACAGTCATTGTTGGAGACTTTTGCACTTTTGTCAGTGCAAGTGCCATGTGGGTAAATAGAGCTCCGGCTGCCCATCTGTCTCCTCTTATTTCATTTTTGTTCATTTTAAAAACAACCACAGTGCTTAGAACTTGACAGGTGGGTAAGATGTAAAGCTGGCAGAGAGCCACAACATCACAGCCAGAAGCAAGGGACCAAATGCTTCTTTGCATAATCCCCTATAGTATGTTCCTGCTGATGGAAGCCTCTGGACAATAATGACAACCAACACGACTGGTGTCGTAGGTGAGAGTATAAGAAACTTGACAATGTGTCCGATTAGAGCCTGGTTTAGAAACAAACGGGTTTCTACAAAATGTGTGAAGAAAACTGTGGATTTCATTGGATGTACTTAACAAGATTTACAAAAGCAGGAAGTTTTATGTGAGACTGACTTTGTACACTAAAATAGCTGTCTTTATTACAGGGACAGAGTATGCCACGTGGCACAGTAGTGTGGGTGCAAAGTCACACATCACAAGAGTTCAGTTTGTTTTTAAGAAAATAAGCTGATTGTGAGGTTTTTTTCTTTCTCCTCACATCCATGCAGTCCCCAATTACTGCCACTGTCAGCACTAAATGCATTATAAATACTGCCATAGAATCACAGACAGATTTCCTTTAAAATGCAAAGATAAACCATTTTGAATGAATGTATGCACAACATAAAGTGGTATAATCCTGCGGGGAAAACCCCAAAGAGATCAGTCTCCAAATCTAATATAGTGCTTTAGAAGCTTTCTTTATTTTCAGACCTGGTGGGTACAATGCATTAAAAAAAAATCCTGTTAGACTCTGCATGGATCTGCTCAGAAAACCTCTCATATGTCCATATAGTGTGTATATTCTGCACTTGTAGCTGCATTGCCTGAATTGCCATTAGCACAAGCTGTGCCAAAAAGCTGCCTTGTTGTTGACAGTGCATCATGTGCAACAGCATGTTTTTTTATCTGCAGATTTCTTTTCTCACATCACTGAAAACATTTTCAAGCACGTTCATGCACAACTCTGATGTGATGTGGAAAAGAGTAGATTCTTTGATTTAATGGAGCACAATTGGCAATAAACACTGTTGATGCAGTAGTGAAAAGAAAGTACAGCCCCTCTCAATTCAGAAGTTTTATATATCGGGACATAAAATTTCATCTGGTCCTTAGTAGATCATAAAATTTGGTAAATACAACTTTAGCTGAACATCAACACATGAAGTATTACAATGTGTTATATTTATTTAAGAAAATCTAAGCTGAAATGCAGAAGTTTTTAGAATGCTTTCAGTATTCTAGTATTCTAGAGACAAATGTGAGGACATCTGTCCAACAGCAAACGCTTGGGCCATACAACAGCCAACAGTGATCCCAAGGACACCAGAACATCTACATCAGAATGACTGAAATGGGGTGGCTGTAGCTCAGGAGGAAAAGCAGGTCATCAACTATCAACTAATCGGAGGGTTGGTGATTCATTCCCTGACTGCTCCAGTCTGCATTCCAAATATCCACAGGCAAGGCACTAACCCCAAGTTTCTCTGAATGTAGATAGAAAGCACTTCTGTAAAAAAAAAAAAAAAAGCATAGAAAAAAGTGTTTGTGTGTGAATCAGACAAATTGTATAAAGCACTTTGAGTGCACTATATAAGAACCAGTCCAGACCTCAGCCTGATTGCCCAAAGAAGACTGATCTATAATTTCTTCCTGAGCACCAATAACAAGTTGGATGGTCCCTCACTTCCTCAATCCTGAGGATGTGGCATCCATGTTTTCCAGAAAAAAATTCGAATTTTGATTTGTCTGACCACAGAACAGTTTTCCACTTTTCCTCTGTCCATTTTCACTGAGCTTTGGTCTAGAAGAGAGCAGTGTTTCTGTATTGTGTTCACAGTCTTCTTCTTTGTTCGATAGAGCATATTAACCTGCACTTGTGGCTTGCACGGTGAATTGTGTTGGCAGTGATTTGAAAACAGGAAGTGCTGCTGAGCCCATGCAGTGATCTCCATGACAGGATCATGCCTGTTCTTAATGTCGTGCAGCCTGAGGGCATGAAGATCACGAGAATACAATGTTGATATTTTTTTTGCCTTGTGCTTTGTGCAGAAAGATCTCTCCACATTCTCTGAATGTTTTGATGATATTGTATACTGTAGAACAGGGGTGGGGAGCTCCAAGCCTCGGGGGCTGGTGCCCTGCAGGTTTTAGATATCACCCTGGGTCAACACACCTGAATCAAATGATTAGGTCATTACCAGGCCTCTGGAGAACTTCAAGACATGTTGAGGAGGTCGTTTAGCCATTTACATCAGCTGTGTTTGATCAAGGATACATCTAAAACCTGCAGGACACCAGCCCTTGAGGCCTGGAGTTTCCCACCCCTACTGTAGAACATAATACATACATACAGAATACACGACATATTAACTCTTTGCTATTTTGTATTGTACTGAACACTTTTCTGAAATTGTTTCACAGTTTATAGATGCAGTTTGCTGTGACAAATTCTGCCTCTCTAAGATGCTCCTTTTATACCCATTCATCTTAGTAACCTGTTGCCAATGAGCATAATTATTTGCTAAACTAATTAGGTTCTAACTAATTTTTTGCCTTTTTAGTACCACTTACTTTTCCAGCCTTTGCCCCCATTCCAGTGTTTTTGCATCACACATATCTGATAGTTAGTGCAAAGTGACAGATTACTGAAATACTAAGATTTCATTCACCAAACCTGAAGCACAAACTTCTTGAACAGGCTGCATCACGCAGCAAGTGACACTATTTTAATTCCTTTTGAAAAGCCACCACATAACAAACATTGGTAAAAGCCTCACTAAAGACCCAGTCTGTTTATATATATATATATATATATATATATATATATAGTTTAAACATGAGTTCAAAAGGAAGCCTCTCCCACCTGCAACAAGCATCTCAGACATTTCCTAGCTTGCCTGTGTGCT
>VVHJ01065671.1:0-10890 GCA_015107715.1 Tylochromis polylepis
TTGTCAGCACATTCAACTATGTAAAGAACAAAGTATTTAATAAGAATATTTCATTCAGATCTGGGATGTCTTATTTTTGTGTTCCCTTTAATTTTTTGAGCAGTGTATTTGAGTGTGGTGCTCTAATAAGATGCCACTGCTGCAACTTATCAGTGTGTAAAATTTATTACCTCCTACCTACTGCTGTTAGTGATATTGCTGCAAAGTGCAAGTGTTTCGGAACCACATCAACTCTGTCTTAAAAGGATCAATAACTGCAGAGTTGCAAACCTCTGGCATTAGCGTCAGCACAAAAAGTGTACACTGGGCACTTCATGGCATCATTTTCCATGTCTGAGCATGTTGTGTAGATTTAGGTGGCCCAGTACTTATGTCTACATCATGTACTAACTAACCACATGATATACAATAGGAGAACAGAAAGAGGAAAGATAAACCAATGTCTGAGGCACTTCGAAAACAAGCAAACAGCCTGCGCAGCAAGTTTTGTAGTTATAATGTTGGCACTGAATCTCACCATCTTTGGAAGTAAAATTTGCATATAAAATGCACACTAAAAAGATTTGAAGATTTAAAGTAGGTAGTAAGTGAGAAAATTCTTAACAACTAACAGAATTAGGGTGAAAACTGTGTGACGATCACAAGCTACAGATGATTTTGCCATCTGCAGAAAAAGCAAGAGGAGGAAAAGAGGACCAACATTTTTTAAGATAAAAAGATCTAATGTATAAATTAAAAACAAACAAACAACAACAACAACAAAACAGCTGGTATGTGAAGTGTGATGCCAACTCTCATGTTATCAAAGAACTCCTGAAATGTCTGCAAGGTGAAGCCTGACAGAGACAAATTACTATCAAATAAAAAAAGTCTGTTAACATTAGATAAAATAATTTTTGGCCATACTTATGCGCATTATTTCATGGCACTTAATTTCAGCTTTATTCACTGGCGGTAGAGTGTTTGCATCGACATCTCTGCTAATTTACATTACGATTCAGTAATCCTAGAAAGCCACTGAAAGCAAGTCCTGTCACTTGGCAGCCATTGGTAATGCTTCTGGGCAGTTATTTGGGCAGCTGAAGTGCCGATTAAATGAACAGGAAGATAGTGATGAATTTAATTTTAGTGATCACCGGGACATAAAACTGCATGTACAGATTTCACAGGTCAAGCTTGATAAACTGCTTAAAATTTATTGCAACTTGGGCACAAAATAATCATTTAAAAGCAACATTCCTTACAGAGGTTATACTTCAAATAAACATGCATTATTGCATTTCCTCCAGAGTGCCAGCATGATCTGTGGCTACCCCACCAGAGCACTGAACAAACTCTATGCTAATTCACAATGTGGATACCATAAGAGAAACAACAAGTAAATGAACCTAAATATTTTATACAATAAACTGCTTTTGGCTGGCCCTTATTCTTGAAGGGTCGCCACAGCAGATCGCTAAACATGTTTGATTTAGCAAGTTTTTTTTATGCCGAATGCCCAGTTAGGCACAGCCGCAAAGGGATTGAACTGGTGAGCTTTGCTGTTAGGCCACTACACTATGAGATAGATAAATAACTGCATGGTTGAACATAGTTGAAATGAATGAAAAGCATAGTTGAAATGAACCTTGAGTAAAACGACTGGCTTATATGTTTTGCACTTTGGCTGCTGTAAAGCAAATGATTGCTTTAGAAAACCATTGTTCATATAATGAAATTCTCACATGGATTCAAGTAATTGCTATGACACTTAAATTATTACTTGAGTGTCATAGCTCTGCTTTGTAATTGCTCATACTGTTATTGGTGTTTAAAGCTACTTTATGCCACAACCTGAGGTTTGATTAGTTTCAGTTGTTTATTTAGACAGGTGGCTCTTGTCAGGTAGGCCCTGCTCCTGAGTCATAAAGCCACAGCAGACATTCGTAGTTGAGCTTAATCTCACTAACATTAAATGCTAGAATTTTTTATTGTTAAATAAATATTAAAAATTATGGGCCATGAACCTTTTTTGGTTAAAAAAGAAGTTTTAGAACAGATGATTTAAATGTCTTGACAGTGGGTGCATGAAGTGCTAATACTGCTTGTTGTCATTGTTTAGGGCAGTGATGGAGGCCTTTGTGGCATGCTGACCTCTGTCAGACATGTAGCCTCCCAGACTGATCCCCCAGAGAGAAGATCAGTCAGCACACAGCTGTCTATGAAAACCCGGCACATTCCCCTCCACAGTACAGGTTTATGGCCCTTCAGATGATCAAGTCATGCATAAAATTTCCTGTTTATGCTTCCACTTAATAGCATATATGTGGCTACTGTCAGGATTACTTGTTCTTTGTATTTGCACTGAAGCTACCCAGGCATGAGTTCCCAGCTCAGATTGTGGTGTTTGCATCGTCACCTTCCCCTTGGACAGCCCCATGCTGTTCCTACAACCAACATTAGTAAAGCGATCGTCCAAGAGACTTCGACTCAGGCTCAGACCCTTAAAAATGCAGACTGTCAAAGGTGGTTTGTAAAGAAGAAGATTTAGCATCTTTTTTTAGATGCCTTTTCATAAAGGGGAGTTGATGAATAACACACCAACAAAACAATAAAGAAGAACTACGAAAAAAATTCTCAGGTGAAAGCCAGGAAATTGGTCCTCAGTTATGAATAATATGCACAGAAATGATCTTTTCTGTGGATAACTCTTTGAAGTAGCGTTCAACTGCTACTTCTAGATGTTAATAGTTGAGACTTATAATGGTTTTCTACTACGAAAAGCAGTGCATGTTTTCATATCCTACAATCACCAGAAAAGAGAAAGTATTCTTAAAGCACCGAGTGTCCTGTAGCAGGGCGTGAGCCACTCACAAACTGTTAACAATTTAAAACTCCAATTAACTGTAACTGAGGCAGCTAAATTTATATAAGTATTTTTTATAAGTATCTTATTTATATATAAATAAGTCTCTTCATTACATCAAAGAAGGGGTGTTTCTGCACCACATGTTTAATGAGGTTTTAAGTTGTCTTTCACACATTATTCCATGGTGTCTTTGTGACTGCAATGCAGTTTTAATTCTACAAAACGCCTCATTTTAATGTTTACAAAACCACTAACAGAAACTAACCATTGTCTACTCTCAAAATCCTGAGGTAAACTACAGCTTGGTGGAGATTGTTGTATTACTGCTCAGCACCCTGGTTCGTTTGAAGTACTTTGTTTCCAAGTTGTAAAAAAAAAAAAAAAAAAAAAAAAAATTGGTACCGTGCAGGTCTGCATGAAAACTGACCTCACCGTTGACTGGTCAGCTGTCAGGAGCCTTTGTCAGCTCCTGACAACTCCTGTTATATAGGTTGCAATATGATGTATTGAGGTACTTATATCTTTTTTATGGAAATTATAAAAACACATACAACAGATCTATTAAAGCAGTAATAAAAGTAAATTCTTCTCCACTTGTAATTTGCTTGTGTATGTGTGTTACTTTTTCTTCCTTCTCACTTGACTTTTATAGCCACAAAATTCTATATCGAATCCTATGAATGAATCTCTAAAGTTAAGATGACCTTACTTGTGCTCAAGTTCTTCCCCTTACTTACAGTAGTCCCCTGTGTGTAAATAGGAGAACTTCAAATCTAGATGTCTAAGGAACCCCACTACTATTAATATTGACTGATAACATGTGATTTCCAGTAAGTAAACTCTAAAGGTCAAATGCCAAAAATGTTTGCACTATACTCAACATGGGGTGAGGTTTCCCCTGAGATTGCCACTGTGGCTCAAGTAAATTGACTATGAGAAAAAGAAGAAAACTTGTGGAGGACAAAGAGTGCATGATCTGTCAGCCTCAGATAACAAACTCACTGCAGTGAACAAAAACAAGGACAGATTCTCCAGCATCGGTGGGATAGTCCCAAGAAATTAGAACGCAAGTGGTGACATCCAGCATGATAGAAGTCATTTTTAAGATATGAGATACTGGAACATGATTAAATGAAATGGTTAAAGTCTACACCGGGGTGTCAAACATAAGACCTGGGGGCTAGAACTTGCCCACTGGATGGCTTTGGAAAATGTGAAGAGAGGGATAAATCTTAGGCTACGTACACGGGTATTTTTGAAAACGCAGCTTTTTCTATGCGTTTGGGCCTTTCGTCCACACATTTTGCTTTTACGTGTGGACGAGGAAAACAGAGATTTAGTCACGCAACGTCAAAGGTGTGCGCCTTTTTTGACGTCATGCTGTATGCCATGTTATTGTTTACATGAGATAAATTTCTACAATGACGGATATAGACAAAATACTGTTGCTGTTAATCTTACTATCTGTCACGGTGTATTTATGGAACGGACCCAAAAGCAGACACAGGAGAAAAGAACTAAGGTTTAACAAAAAGTGAGCCTTTATTGTGGCTGATAACATAAACAGAAAACAAGGCAAAGCAAGGGAAAAACTAAACTAAACCTCCACTGGGAGCAGCTAAACAACTATGACAATTACAACACGAAACGAGAACGTGAAACTGAACAGGAACATGCGAAACGTGAATGTGAAGAAAACTAAACCTGACATGAACATGAACAGTAAAAAAACAAGACTCTGTGACCTGATATGGAGACAAACAGACAACCCAACAAAGAACAGGGGAAGATAGAGAACATAAATACACAGAAGGGTAATGAGGGAAGTGGAAACACCTGGGGAAACACAGCTGACACAAATTAACCTGAATGCCACAGGGGAAGTACAACTAAACACACTGAGCATGGAACTGACTCTTCACAATAAAACAGGAAACATAATAGAACATAGACATGACAACACGAACTTGACAACGTGGACACACAGACATGAAACACATGACAGACAGGGGAGACACGGAACACAAGGAGAGACTAAAGTACTGGCATAGCAAACATACAACATTGAGGACAAGACAGACTTACACTGAAGACAGGAAAAGACTCATAAACACAGAGTCATGGATGAACCTAAACTAGAATAAAAACTAACTAAACTCTAACTAAATAATAACACAAGAACTTATAATAACACATTATTTCAATATAACATAATAAATCAAAAATACAGTATAAACTGAAAATGCTGGGCATCGAGTGGCATCCGTGGTCTTCAAATTTCTATTTAGTATTTTGTTTTCTTTACACGCATTATATTAAGTTTTTTATTTAAATGTAATTCGGAGCATTTTGTGGTTTACGATGGCTTATAAATGGCTTATGAAACTGTAAAGGCAGTAAAAAAATATTACTACTATCAGTAGTAATGGTAATATTCATTTTAAAGAGGTGTATTTTAATTTCTAAGCCAATGAGGCCATCATGATCAGAGGGCCTAAATCTGTTTCTAAAGTAAAAATTCAGTTATGAAAAGATTGATAAATTGCTCATGCCAAAAATGTATTTATACTGTTAATAAATGAGGGCCCGTGTCTTTCTACACATTACAATCCATCTTCTACAAACAGTAACACATGTGTAGAAGATAGTTGGACAAATATCTACCATAACAACAAAACAGAAACAGACTTTCCATATTAGGTGGAACTTTGTCAAGGGTTCAGTGTTTTTTCATAATATGCCACACAGAAAAGCCAGTTCAAAAATGTAACTAAACCAGCTTGAGATGATTTGAGCTTTTAGGCATATGTGTTATCCTACTGGAAGCCATCAGTTATCCTACTGGAAGATGGTCATTAAGGGATGAACATGATCAGCAACAATACTCAGGTAGGCTGCGGTATTTAAACGACGCTCAGTTGGTACTAAGGGGCCCAAAGTCTGCCAAGAAAATATTTCCCAGACCATTACATCACCACCAGCTTGAACTGTTGATCCACGCTTTCATGTTTACTGCAAATTTTGACCCTACCATCTTAATATTGTAGCAAAAATTAAGAATCAACAATGAAATTTTTCCAATTTCGGTGAAATTGTGTGAATTGGAGCCTGTTTCTGTATTGTACGGTGTGGTCTTCTGCTGCTGAAGCTCATCTGCTTCAAGGTTCAATGTGTTGTGAGTTCAGAGATGCTCTTCTGTACACTTTGGTTGTAACAAGTGGATATTTGAATTACCGCTGCCTACCTATAAGGTGGAAGTAGCCCGGCCCTTCCTCTGACCTTCGACATCAACAATGCATTTTCACCCAGAGAACTGTCACTCACTGGATATTTTCTCTTTTTTAGACCATTCTCTGC
Source organism: Tylochromis polylepis (assembly GCA_015107715.1). Taxonomy (NCBI): domain Eukaryota; kingdom Metazoa; phylum Chordata; class Actinopteri; order Cichliformes; family Cichlidae; genus Tylochromis; species Tylochromis polylepis. The sequence continues at coordinate 6,206 of VVHJ01065671.1, forward strand.
GAACTTTAGAGATGGCTGTGTGGGATCAGTTTCTGAAATGCTCAGCCTGTCTACATCCACAACCATGCCCCAATTAAAGTCACCTTCTTTCCTCATTCTAATGCTCAGTTTGTACTCCGGCAGGTTGTCTTGAACATGTCTACGTGCCTAAATGCATTCAATTGCAGCCATGCGACTGGCTGATTAGATTCTTGCACTAGCAGTTAGAGATTTAAACTGAGATACAATGGAAAAGGAAGTGGAAGAGGTCTGTATATTTAAAAAAAAAATATAACACTAAACAATTTCAGACAATTGATTTGATTAATCTAGACTTAGTACATTTTATTTCAACTCTATTACTGCATTAGCTTTTTAGTTAACAGGACTATTACAACTTTAACTTTAATATCCATAATTTAAACGTCTTCAAGTGTTGCTTCATATTTTTAAGTCATTCTAGTTACAGTACCCAACTGGCTCCACTTCCGTAAACTAGTTAATACAATCTGTTCATTGACCATCAGTGAGGATGTGATTCTTTGTGCTCAGCACTTTCCGACAAAGAGATCATTAAAATCACAACCACTGAAAGTAGGATGTGTTACTTCCTTTTTAACTTTGCTTTCATGACCGATGTGGCTTTAGACATTTTTTAGTAGTTTCATCTACTAAATGGAATGGAGCCTATCCCAGCTGTCATTGGGTTATAGACAGGGTACACCTTGAACTGGAACCCTGTCTATCACAGGGTTAACACACAGAGGCAGACAGCCATTTATGCTGACATTTACAACTATGGCCAATTTAGAACAATCAATTAAAAAAACATGCATGTTAGGTTAATTGGAAGGAAGATGGAGAGAACAAATGCAGGCACAGACAGAAAATGCAAACACCAATGTCCCTATACTTGGTGGAGCTTGTATACGGACTTTCTTGTTGCCCTTTTTAGAAGTTGTTTCATATATGTTTTTGGTTCCCCTTTATTATAAACATTTAGTTATACCATTTAGTTGCAGACAGGCATATTGATTAGACTGACCTGGAACTCCTGCCTGCATCCATGGTGAGATGTCTGTCCCTTCACCGTGGGCTTCAAGTTTGGTTGTATTAATGGGAGCCAAAAGTTTGACCACTTCTTCCATCACCTGTTGAGATTGAAAAAGACACCGGAAATTATTTTTATATAACTATTATTACAATATTATGATTGTATTATCTCGCATCTCAATTTGAGCACTGCTGGAACATTCTGTGACGATGTATAGATGTTTTGGTTCCACATTAACATGAAAGATGTTATGGTTCCTACTACGTCCTTATTACATGTAAATATATGGAACCTTTCCAAACTTTAAAGAAAAGACAAGTACATTTACTAAACATGATGCTATTTTCATATCACTTTGCAAAATCTGTGTGCAGCAGAATTCACAATCTAATACCACTATTTTTTTTTAATTGTTGGATTTTTAATGTCACCTTTTGTGCTGCATCACTGCCTGTAAATTGCAGACCGATGGGGGTGAATGTCCCCAAGTCGGACTCCATGACAAGGTCAAAGTTGGAAATGTTTACCTGTGTGCAGAGAGGAAGCAAAAAGGGGGAACATGTCATGATCAGAGATAAAAGGTGAAAGGAACCCAACCGAACCAAAACTACTCGCAAACAAAGCATGCACACTCAGCCAGCCACTATAAGTACCTTGAGCAGCTGCCTTAACTAATTTAGGCAATTTAAAACGTAATTATATATCAAATGTAAGAACTGGACCAGTCCCACGGGCAGTTATGGTACACTGGTGTTTCTGGTTTTTAAAATGCAGTATATTACAGGTCAGGGCCTGGTGTGCAGCAACAACTCCAAAGAAGGAAATTGTAAGACTCCAGATTCTTATTTAGATCCTTTGCACAGAGAAAAACATGAGAGCTAGCCAAGTCCCCTCAGTTTGGTAGAAGTGCCTTTTTAAACTCCCCTATCACAGTTCTGACCCTTCCTGCTTTTTGGCAGCTGGAATAACATTGGCTTCGTGCTTGTTTTCTACTGATTGGCACAGTAACAGCAGACAGTACCTTGTGTAGATCATAGTATTGCTGTGCTCCGACTCCGCCCTGCTCCTCGGCTGTCCACAGCACTGTTCGCAAAGTTCTCCTTGGACGCAGACCTGCAAGGAGATGAAGACACATACACAGTATAGAAAGAGAAGGATAACAGCTCCAAATATTAACCTTTACCCCCCTCTTTTTTGGGTTGAATAAAAGGTCTTTGTAGTCTTTGTTTGATGAGCCAGTCCTTGTCCAAGGCTCATTCAAGTAAATTGTCCACAAAAATCCAGGTCTGCCTCCTGTTGTAGTGATGTGTGTTTTGTTCCTCTGCAAACACTGGGGTGAAATTACTGTTTACAGTCTGAGGATTTGTTTTTCATTTTGTCCCTGTGTTTAGACTGGAAACTTTAGCTCCACTTAATGATATTCATTTTTTTTTTTTTTTACTGGTCTCAGTATCGCCACTGCTGGTGTTTCTACTTTCTGTGTCTGCACATACTCAGTGTTTCCTCTCTCTTTTTAATGAACACATTCATTCAAGTTACTCTGTAGAATTTTTATAGAATTATTAGATTTGATAGTAATTTTTTTTGCAAATCAAATAAATAAAAATAAACAGATGCTCTGCTAATCGAGTGTAAAATGTTTTCGATTAATAACATTTATAGTTACTTTTGCCATCTCCTTTTTCTGATCAACATTTAAGCAAAACTAATTAATGAACTTGAGCTTTTATTGCATTCTACAATATGCACATGTTATTATTGCTCAAGTTTATCTGTGATTGACTTTAAGCATATCTCTGTATATTACCAAGGTCTTTGATGAGTGACAGGGCCTCCCAGGAAATCATGGCTCCGCCTCCATCATCCATGGCACCCTGGCCCACATCCCAGCTGTCCAAATGTCCGCTAAGTAAGACAACCTACAGTTGGAGATTGTGCAGATAACGAGAAAATGTGTAAACAAGAAACAGAGGAGCAAATTTGAGGAAACAGATAGTGCTGCCCATATCCTGTTTACTTTTTATTAAAGTACACACAAATAGTTAAAAGTCCAATTAATTTGATTCTTTTTTTTAAACAATAAAAATGGTTTGCATCAGTGGGAAAAGTGAGATTCATAAAAAAAATTTAAAAAAAAAAACCACACACAGTAACAAAGACGAGAGCACACAGTTCAGTGTTATCTGTACTTCCAGGAATTTCCAAGATTCCTGTCAGTGGGATGTAGATGAGCCGTTGTTCAAGGTTGCAAAACATTTTCTGACCTGATCTAGCCCTGTCCGTGCAATGACCCAGAGTCTGCACATTCCCGTAAACCCAATGTGTGTGTTTTTTTTTTTTTAGAGTGTTTGCTTTCTTATGTAACTGAAATGGTAATATATGCCAGTGTGTTGGTTAGTCACCCATTTGATTCGAGACTGAGATGTCTAAACTATAAGACTGGAATGTGATTATTTCCAGATACTGATGTTTCTCACAGAATGCTTTGCAGTAATTTTATTTTTTTCTCCAAAGCAAGTCTAAACTGGGGAGTCTAAATTACAGTATCTACTTAGCAGAGGAAAAGTGTAAGGAGTTTATCTTTATTATTAATGGTAACGTCACTATTTGTGCATGATGCATAAATAGTGAGAAGTTACACCCTCTTTTCATGTAGAAAAGATTCAGGCAAGATGAAGTAGCAGTGTGTGAGAAATTAAGTACACCTTTACTGCTTCCAAGAGTTTAAGTAGCAGCCAGCTGCTGCTAATCAAATGCACTTGATTAATTTATCATCAGCAAGTGCGAGCACCCATACACAACAATGTTACAGCGGAAAGACATCAGCAATGTCTGAGAGAAGAAACCACTGCTGTCTATCAATCTGGGAAGGGCTATGAGGCCATTTCCCAAAAACCTTTTCCACCATTGTACAGTGAGAAATACTATGCATATATATCCCAGCAAACTCATCCAAAGGTCAGACCACATAGTGCTAAAAAAAACTGCACAAAAAACAGAAAGCTACAGCCTCTACAGGTCTTAGTCAGTATGTTAAATGTTAAAGTTCAAGATTGAACAAGTATGACTTGTTTTTGGAAGGGTTTCCAGGAGGGGGTTTCCTCCATGTGTGAAACACTGATAAAATCATACATAAAATATTTAATTCGATTCAATTAAATTTTATTTATACAGTGCCAATCCACAACGACAGTCACCTCAAGGCACTTTATATTGTAAAGTAGACCCTACAATAACACACAGAGAAAAACCCAACAATCATATGACCCCCTATGAGCAAGCACTTTGGCAACAGTGGGAAGGAAAAATGTCCTTTTAACAGGAAGAAACCTCCAGCAGAAACAGGCTCAGGGTGAGGCAGCTATCTGCCACGACTAGTTGGGTTGAGAGAAAGAAGATGGGACAAAAGACATGCTGTGGAAGAGAGCCAGAGATTAATAATAAGAGATGATTCAATGCAGAGAGGTGTATAAACACAGTGAGTGAGAAAGGTGACTGAAGAAGAAATACTCAATGCATCATGGGAATCCTCCAGGAGCCTACACCCATTGCAGCATAACTAAGGGAGGATTCAGGGTCACCTGATCCAGCCCTAACTATATGCTTTAGCAAAAAGGAAAGTTTTAAACCTAATCATAAAAGTAGAGATAGT
>VVHJ01065673.1:0-16081 GCA_015107715.1 Tylochromis polylepis
ATCCATTAACAATGACTGTCATTATCATTGTATGTATATGCAGTGTGTGTGTGTGTGTGTGTGTGTGTGTGTGTGTGTGTGTGTGTGTTTGCAGGCATACCTGTTGCTTCTTAACGATCTCATCTCTCGTCTTGAAGACCGGTGCGTCCTCCACTACGATGCCTTCAGCCATTTCCTTCACTTTTTCCAGCAGCTCTGTGCTATACCTGCCATCAATTATGAGACATAACAGTTCATTAAATGTAACTCATCTGTGTGCTTTATATTCTTTTGTAATAATATAGTGCAGAGGGAAAATAACATCACTGAACAACAGAAAACTATAATACTGGTAAGAGAAGAATTGTTTTATTCTTTGATAAAGTTAACAAACATGAATGGTTTCACCTCCTCCTACACATAGTCCTGGTGCTGATTCACCTTTGAGTGCAACCTTACGAGATGAAGAAATAGTGACATCCTTTTATCTGCCATTTTTGCATGATTGCACCCTATACCAATTCCAAGAGTTAATGTCTTTTTGAAGGTGTAATCACAGAAGACATCCAATATGCACTTCAACAGCCAGTGCTGCTCCTCGAGTGCCCTCAAACTCACTGAAATGAAAATCCAATTTTGTGGGTTTATTGCTGTCCAAAAGCTAATATCAGTCACAGACCCCAGTGGCTGCAATTACAGATTACTACAATGACAAGTCGGTCTGTTAAGTTGTTTGGCGTGTAACAAAAAATAAATAAAGATTTTGAAAAATAACTAAAAAAAATTTTTTTTAAAAATAGATTCTGTCTGAGAGTCCAAAACACTCATATCAAGTCAAACATAAAGACATTTAGCATTTTTGGCTCACTGGTTATTTTCCAATAGTCACGCTCTGTTCACAAACACAATGTTCCAATTAAAATAAAAACCAAAGGAAACATTTGATGATCACAGTATATCACAAACTTCAGTGAATCAATCAGGTCAGTTGGGAACAAGAAACCTGCTTTGTTGCAAAAGACATGTGACATGTGCACTGGAAAGGCAACAAAAAGACAGCCCACCCTAGTTCTGCTTTTTGTTAACATCCATGTAACTGCTAGTAGCGTGAGGCGGTACCATGCAGCCCATTCGGGTTGCACAGGTAGTCTAGCTTCTCTGGGATGGCACATCCATACTTGCTGTTGTAAGGTTAGCTATATCTGCCAGCACAGTCTCAACACGAGTGTGGAGAGTTAGGGTTAGGGTCAAATGGATGACTCTGGGTTTGGCAGTTGTCTGACTGCACTGTGCCAAGTGTAAAGTTTGGGGGGTTATAGTCTGTGGGGTTGTTTTTCAGGAGTTTCGCTCGACCCCTTAGTTCCCCTTAGTTCCACTGAAAGGAACTCTTAATGCTTCAGCATACCAAGACATTTTGGACAATTTCATGCTTTGGACAATTTGTGGGAACAGTTAGGGTGCGCTCCCTTCCTGTTCCAACATGACTGCACACCAGTGCACAAAACAAGTTCCATAAAGGCATGGATGAGGAAGTTTAGTGTGGAAGAACTTGACTGGCCTGCACAGAGTCCTGATCAAAACCCCAAGAACACCTTCAGGATGAGTTAGAAGGCAGACAAGAGAATCAATATAGCATATAATCTACAAGTGTTTTCTCAACTTCATCTACAGAGTTGTGAAAAAGTATTTGCTCCCTTCGTAATTTCTTTTTTTTTTTTGTCATATCTGTCACATTTCAATGTTTCAGATCAAACAAACTTTAATACTGGACAAAGATAACCTGAGACAATACAAAATGTCATTTTTGAACGACGGTTTTTTTTATTAAGGGAAAAAAAAAACTATCCAAACCTACTGGTCCTGTGTGAAAAAGGAATATTAAATCATGAATGAACTGTATTGACCCAGATTTATTTTGGGAAAGCCAAGTTCAATTTTACTAACCACACCGAGATTCAGAATCAGAAAACTTTAATAATCCTTAAGGAAATTATGTGGGTTACCCAGACCTGAATACTACCAGACCTTTTGAATCAAGAAATCACTTCTCATTTTAAATAGTTTTTCACAGCACTGTATCCTTGTCTTCTCTTTGGACTCACTCTGCAACCAGTCACAGCAGATTTTTAAGGGCAGGTTTTCCTCTCAACTTCGGCAAAGTGCTTGAGGTTAGAGGATTGCTAAATCTTAGGGTTAAATTTCTTATGTAGCAGAATTTTTACCCTATACACCATATATAAAAACATGATGCCACCACAAACAGTAACAAAAAGAGGGTAAAATCGAAAACAAAGACTAACTTTATAAAGGGACCTACTTGATAAACAAAGCCTGTTTTTCCAGTGACGAAAGACTGGATGTTGTCCAGTAGCAGGCACAAACATCTGATATACTGATATCAATTGCATTGATAATTGCATTGATATTTCCGTTATACATACATTATATTTTTTTCCCTGAACCATAATAGAGAAAGGGGATTTTTAGGGTCATTTACAAAAGATATAACCCCATAATTTATCCAGCAGGATGCAAATTCTTTACAATCTGCAGCAGAGTAGCATTACAGATGATGCAGACATTCATTCATTTTCCCTTCTGTAACACAACAAATAGTAGTCAGGCAGGTGACTCCAGTGCTGCAGGAGGCAGCAGTGAGCCCACCGACGGAAAATAAACCTCACTGTAAACAATAAATTCTGAATATAAACAGTTTTGGGTAAGTAAGCCGCAATAATAATAAGCAAATACTAACTCTAAGATCAAACTAATAATTTCAGAAAAAGGAAAACGCTGGTTGTTACCCTTTAGCAACCCTTTAGTCTGTTTAATAAGGAAGACAAAGCTTAAAAACAGTGGTTAGTCATCCCGAGCTATCTTAGAAAAAGTGTCCGTCAGCAGGCTTTAATTACAGGCGTGAAAGCACGCTGTGTTTACCCACCGACAGCCGAGGAAGACGTTGTTGGCCCACACCATGGAGAGGGAGAGCAGGTGGTCCAGCTGCGAGTCTTCAAAGTCGTTGAAGTTCCGCAGGATGAACTCCCGCCTGGGCTCCCAGTGCTTGTCACTCTCCCAGTAGCCTCTGTACGCCTCCACCTGCTCGGCCACAGCTCTGTTTTGCTGGATAAAATCCTGAACGTCCAGGGAAGACATCTTGCTCTCCCTCGGCCCAGACAACAAAAGCGACTTCCCGTCCTTTCAAGCGGGTCTTTGAAGTCGTCTTACAGCCCTGCGTGTTTTGAACAGCGCCATGCAGTGGTGGAGCAGAGCCCCGACAGTAACGGGACGTGGTTTAAATGCAAACATGAACAGGAATGCTCAATATTTCGTATCCAGTGTGCTTTAGAGATACTGTGGAGCACCAAGAGTGCCATAGTTACGAAATAATGTATCAAATAATTAATAAATTAAAATATAAAATCATTTTTATTAAAAAGCAATTTTATTATTTCACTATTTAATTGATTATTTCATGGCTCATGAATTTATCTTGTCAACCTCATCCATTAAAGTCCGGGAGTGGAGCTAACGCCGATCTAGTTAAACTGTTTTGGTGTGGAGTTGTTTCTTTCAGTGGGCGTTTCTCAGTGACAAGTACACAGAGTTTGTACTTGCACACTTGTTACTTTCCACTTGGCAAGTGTACTCAGAAGTCCAGTATTCTGAGGGCAGAAGACACAGCTTACAGTGACCCAGCAGCATAACTGATGACATCAGGTGCTTAGTATTTACAATGCAAAAAAAAAAAAAAAAATAGATGTAATTAACTGTGTTCTTTTAAAATATTTATAGTTTTATAACCACTCTGGCAAGTTGCTCAGCTATAAAAGGCAACTAGTTTTGTCCACGAATAATTCTGTGATGCCGCATCAGTCAATTATCTGGGATCGATCTGTCTTGACTTGCTGTACAAGTAATTAATCAGATGTTAGGGTGTATTGACAAGCTGCAGCTAAGTGATTTGATGATGCACCGCAGCAAACAAACCAGAAAATAATTAATTAAATTGTGAAACCATAGATATATTTTTAAATAAAAGTAACTGATAATTCATTTAAATTTAATCGAATGTTTTTGATAAATTTTGTAATTATTTATTTTATCGATGCATTTAATTAATGGTTTAATTTTATATTTATTTATTGCATTCTGGGACTCTTGGCCCTCCATAGGGAGGCAGTAATGGACAGAAATGGTTATCCCTCTCAGATAATCTGGAGAACTTTCTCTTGCAGATTTATTCAGTCACGCTCCCTCAAGGTCAAATACAGGAAACCTTTTATATCTCATGTCTCAATTCCTGTATTTATTTATTTTTTCCAGATTTTTGTAATTAAGTAATAAAATAATAAACTATACTGTAACAACTAAAATCAGCAAAAGCAAAAACAGAATTGGCTTACAAAATGTAGCCTTGCCATGTACACACATTTAAAAACATTATATTATAATATAAATAAAAATATATTTTTTAAAACTTTATTTTCCTACTTTTTAAAAACTGAAACAGTGTCATTATGATTGTATTGGGTTTAATATTGCTTTAAGAAATGTTCAAACTTATCTTTGGTACTCCAATCTAGAACATAGCACCTCATCTTAGCTCAGCAACGGACTGCTTTCTTGTTTTTAATTTTATTTTTAATTATTTTTTTTTTAATTATTCAATATTTCATTTACTGAAAGACTCTGCCCAGGGACTACAGAGTACAGAGATAAATGAGATTTTTTGCTAAATTTGTTGGAAGAATATTATAAATCTTCCTGTTAAATAAACATATTTTTTTGTTAAAGCACAGAATAAGTTAGGATTTTTTTTTTTAAAAAAGTATTATTTTTTAAAAATCAGAAAATTTACTTAGGTCGAAGTGTAATCTGCTTAAAAGAATTCATTTACATGGCTGGAATCCTTTTCATCACATTTCTTCTAATCAGACATCTGACATACCAAAGCAGGTGAGATCACTTCCAAGGATAAGTCTGTGTTCTGTGTTAAATGGTAACTCCTGCACCCTGACACTGATTCGCATGAATGAAACGAAGCCATCCGTAATGTTAATTGCATCCATGTTTTTGCTTTTTATGTGCACCAGTCTCAAAATTTAAGGAGAGCCACTCATCACCTTTAACGGGTGCCAAGAAGCCACATTAGCTGACTGTAGACTGTAGTTGGGCCAACAGAGCTTTAGGCTTCCTGGGGCTTCTTACCCCCCCGCTATTCCTGTGTGTCTTTCCATGTTTGAAATTCATGGAGCAGGTAGTGTGTCAGTGAAATGTTTGCACCACATGCTCACTCACTCACTTTCATGTTTTTTTGCCTTCTTACTTGAGTGAAATCTCTATGTACTTGACCAGCCTGCCAGGAATGATCAGAGAGAAACACTGGACCTCCAGTCTATGGAAAGAAGCTTATGGGCAGTCATTCAGGCTCACAGATATACTCAAACACACACAGGGACACACACACACCCAGTCTCCATTTCCCTCTGTCTGCACAGATATGTGCGCTGCATAAGCCTACAAGAGTCTTCCATCCTTATGACGCTCTCACTCACACACAGCAGAGGATTTGGGGCTTGTTTTGACATGAAGTCATTGATATGCAGAGGGATTCCAGAGAAAGGCAAGCCAACATGAATTCAGAGGGACAGACAGACAAGCACACTGCTCAGTCGCTGCATTTCGGAGCACAGCGAAATCCAGCTAATAACAGTGAGATTAAAGGGTTTGGTCCAAGTAGCTTTATGTTCTGCATGGTAATAAATAATCAATATATTTTAAATGTGGTTTAAGGGCTGCTAAAGTGACCACAAAGAGAAGTTGCGAGTTGGAATTGATTGAGAAGATAAACAGTGAAAAGTGAAAAACAATACATTTGTTTTCCATTATTGTTGTTATGTAATTTTATAAGGCTGAATGCAATAGGCAGGCAAATATTTATAGAAGACACGCACACCAAGAGTATCCGGTTATGTAAACATCTAAAGCATATGAGATTTGTCTCATAGGAACGGCGGAGAGACACAATCTAAAGGGACTAACAGACCGAGCAGGTTGGAACAAAACTCAGACATGCAAACATGAAATAATGTCTGTGCAGAACCAGACAGGATTTTATTTAATGTGACGGAAACACTGATGTGAAGCTGATAAAAGATGTGGGGAAGAAGAAGAAGAAATATGGAGTCATCTTTATGTGAAGGTAAGGACCTTGTGAAGTGCAGTGAACACTATAGGCACTTATCAAAGGCCAGGCTGCTCTTTGCAGTCGTTTCACTTGTGCATGACTGCTCAGTTAACCCTAATTTAATGGAGGTCAAATCATCAAGCAGCTTGCCAGGATTTATTTTTTAGCCTGATTTTTTGGTGGGTTTCTCAAGGTTAGTGCACACATATAAAAGAAAGAAAAAAAAACTGAATTTCAATATCTGAGCAACCAAAGATAATAATAAAAAAACACAACTCTATGATGAATGAGTCAGGCTGTTGCACTGGCTGTGTTTATTGGCTTTATTTGCTGAATAACTAAGTTGAAAATGATTTCTGACAGTCCCCTTATTTGCCTTTTAAACGCCTCCCAGATGTTTTATCTTCACCTCGTTTCCACTGGAGCCTTGAACATTGCAATTCTATTTCCACGCAGTGTCAGTTTACTTCAAGTGGTTACAAAACTTCATCTTGACAGGCTGCATTCTCCTGCTGCTCCGAACTGAGTGTTTCACGCACCATCACAAAAGAACACGGAGGCATGAGCAAACTCCAAAGGAACACGGTGCTGTCTTAATCTTCCATCTGCCTGCTAAGTTTGCAACACAAAAACACACAATCTCTGTGCACCAAGGAGGGATTTTTTTCTCATAAATGCACACGTATAATGCACGCATCTGAACACCCATATTAAATACTGAGTGTGGCCTCTTCAGATGTACCTCAGACGAGTCCTTTACACAAGAAAACTCACAAGTACATGCAGATCCACTTTCACCTCCTCTCGAATTCCCACAGAAAAACCACCGGCAGCACTCCAGGGTATGTTATATTTCTGGGTGGATTCCAAGTCATACAAGTCACCACTTTATTGAGTGAACTAACCCATTAAGTTTATGGCTTCACTCTCCCCCCTCTCAGCTTGAAATATACACTGATGCTGAAATAATACACTGTTCCAGCCAGCACTGGCAGACAGCCGTTTTTGATGAGTCACCTAATGTATGCTTACTCAGGAGAAGGCTGTAATTGGGGAAAGACACAGACAACAGGTAGGCCTTTCAGCCAGAGACCTAGGGCAGCGCCAGTGAGAAAGAATTAACCCTCTCCATAAAGTGTCAGTGGATATTGACTGCGAAGGGAGGTTTGTTCGATCTTTATTAACATAGCAAAAGTTAAACCTTCAGAAGCTGCATGCAGCTGAGTGAGTTATCACAAGGAGGCCAATATTGATCTATTGAATTTCATGCCTTAATGCCTGATTCGCCATGGAAAGTGCTCGCAAACTCTGTTCACACACTATTGTAGGTCTTCTAAAACAAAAGCAGCATTTGTGATGCCAAATATCCACAAACATCATGTGTTTCTGCTCAAATGACATAAATCCCTTTAATAAACACTGAAATTACCTTTTGCTCATCTGGAAAGGGAAAAAGTGACATCGCTATGGCAAGTGCCATGGAGGCCACTGTTTGCTGTCTGCTGCTTTTTTAAATCAAATGTTGATGTTTCCTGAACCATCTTTTCATCTAACTTCATCAGGTACATCTGCTCTGCTGCTTGTTAACACAAATGTCTAAACAGTCGATTGCATGGCAGCAACTCAACGGGGCATGTATATATATATATATATATATATATATATATATATATATATAGATAGATAGATAGATATAGATATAGATATATATATATATATGATGGCTGCCCCTCCCTGAGCCTGGTTCTGCCAGAGGTTTCTTCCTGTTAAAAGGGAGTTTTTCCTTCCCACTGTTGCCAAAGTGCTTGCTCACAGGGTATAGGGTCATATGATTGTTGGGTTTTTCTCTGTATGCATTATTGTAGGGTCTACCTTACAGTATAAAGCACCTTGAGGCGAATGTTGTTGTGATTTGGCTCTGCATGAATAAAACTGAATTGAAAATAATTGAATATAAAAAAACACAAAATATTTAAATGAGCCACATTTATACAACTTCAAATAGATGAGAGAACAACTTCTATAATGTTAAAATTTGACCTAAGTTAAGATTCTGAAATGTAAATTCACTGAAAAAGGGTTGTTCTTTTTGAGGAGGAACGTCAGAATTAGGCTACACTTGACATTGCATTGACTTCAGTTTCCCACACACGATGGATGCTTTAAACATTTTAGGCTCGGGACCCGAGAGATGCAGTCTGTCACCCTGGGACTCTGACTAATTAAAAAAGTAGTGCTCTTGACATACAGTGATGCCAGAACAGTAGGGGCTGCTAGCTATTTCAGGTCCTGAATCCTGACCTAGTGTTTTAAAATTAAAGAAATAAAAATCAGGGTGCATACACATCTATTGGCCTAATTGCAGATGACATGGATACTGGGGCCATGATAGTGTGCGTGTCTGTAATATGTGCACACAAGCACTCTGTGGTAACACAAACCCACAGCTGCTTTCTGAGGAGCATTGTCATCTTCAATATTCACATATTGATCGTATTTTCCGTAATATGTGGTTATGAAAATCAAATGCAACCTATGTCATGGAAAAATAGCGTAATGTTGGCTGATGCTGTGTGTGCATATGTGTGCGAGTGTGTGCTGTTATTGTTTGTTGTAACTGTGGTAGGTGGATGATAATCAGCGATTTTACCAGCAAGCTGTACTGACATATTTTGTTAAAGACTTACCCGCAAAAAAAACAAAAGACCAAAGACAAGAAAGAGAAACGACAGCGAAGTAGTTTATACAAAAGAGAGTCCAGAGTCCCAAGGTGATGAAAACAATTAAATATCTGAGTCTTTGTTTTTGCCCGACTCTGTGCTTTTGGAAATGACTCTGAGGCTGTCACTGTCTTTAATTAAATAAGCATAAGTTTTGAAAAGTGACAGTACATTTGTTTTTTCCGTGGCATTGAGCCTGCTACAGATAATGGACAACAGGACAGCTCCCAAAATAACTGTCATTGTTGCAATGATCACTGTATAAATGCTTCATGTCATACCAAGTAAATCTCTAAGCCAAATTCCCCAAAAAGCTGTGACTGTGTGTAAAACAGAACCTAAGAAATCCATATTTTGTTCACAACATAACATAGAAAACATATTTCTATGTTTCTCGAGAATCTGGGTAACACTTTATTATAATGACACACTATTAAGCACTATTTATTAGTAAGTGCTTAATTCACCATTCATAAAGCATTAGTCCTCTTTAGCATGTAGTTTATAAATACAGTTTATTGTTGATCCTAATTAATAACCTGATGTATAACGTGGTCATTATATAATTTACCATGTCTAACACCCATCAAGTCTAAGTAAGTGATCAACAAAGTATTTAGATGCACATTTATATATAGAATGATTAAGATATGAGGTCATTTTATAAATACTTTTTCTTATTGTAATTCATGATTACTTCAGGCTGTTAGTAGTTGTCTAAAGTGAAGACTATTTATGTCTTATAAAGCATTTATAAATGAAAATGAAAGTAGCTCAAGACTCAAACAAATCTTCACAAGTGAAAAATGACACAGACGAAGCACAAAGAGATACAGAACATACAAATATTTATTGGCAGATGCAAACATAATGCATAATAGATAGGACCAGAGTCCAAGTTTGTAAGAGGGGTTTACGAGAGAAAGACACACTGAGCAATACTACCACAGGGTAGTTTAAATTAATATATACTGAAGATTCTTCATTTGAAATAAAATAAGAATAAGGTATTCACAAAATAACAGAATATTTCAAGTGTAACCACCATAAACAGAGTGCTCATCATGTTAAACTGATAATGCAGGAAAATGTCTCCGGGATTTCCTGAGGCTCAAATTTCCTCTGGCTTGTAGTCTGTTAGGTAGCTTTAGTCAGATAAGTCAGCGTAAAGTCCGGTTCACACAGAAGTAGTCGGGGTGTCCGGGCCTGTGCTTTAACACAGGTGAACTCAGCTGAAATGAAAGAAGTTGTGGATCATCTCCTCCTCCGGCACACTGAAAACCCAGAGCAGCTCCTCAGGGTAAGGAGGTGATCTGGTTAAGAGGTGGTTCTCCCTCATCAAAGAGAATCCCAAATCAGTCGGCTTTTCCCATCTTAAAATCCCCAGCCTGCAAAACTGAGATGTTACTAATATTTAATAGTCACAATGAACATAACATCAGAACTCTAGAAATACTGCTACGACACTATTTTAGCTTTTTCTACATTTGTCAGCTTTACTACAATTTACAATTATTTCCTGCATATAAAGGGTATTTAAAAGTAAAAGTGTAAGAGGATATGGAGTACTACATGTTATATTATTAATCTATTTCTGTGTGTATAAGCAGCAGGTCCACGTTCTATAAACCTACTATACAACACGCTGTATTGTGTTTAATGTGGAGGGGACCCAAATGCAACACACTGCAGGGTCATTATTCAACAAAAGCTAAGCCTTTACTGTGGCTGATGAAAAGTCCAAAGTCAAATACAGAATTCCAGCAAAACCAGAACAGACGAATGTGAGGTGCATGGAAAACACATTGGAATACACAAGAGAAAACCAATTATCAAAGTAAAACAGGAAGTGAACAAACAACTCAACACTGAAATGACAATGAAACATGCAAATCAATATTACATGTGAATGAACAGATTCCAGGGGACCACAGACAAAACATAGGGAGAGGAAAACAGGAAAACACTGAGGGGACTAATAATGTTAATAAGATCAAATGAGGAAACCAAAACACAAACTAGAGTAACTTCTTTTTCTTTCAGCTGTTCCCTGTCTCCATCTTACCCTACTCTAATATTCTCGTCTCTCACACATATGTCCTTCACTACATCCATTAATCTTTTCTGTGGTCTTGATCTTTTCCTTCTGCCTGGTAGCTCCATATTCAGTTGTCCGATATGTCCACTACTTCTCCTCTGCACACGTCCAAACCATCTCAGCCTTGCCAACCCATACCATCATAGCAGGTCTCACTATCATCTTGTAAATGTTCTCATTCACACTTGCTGCTATCATTTTGTCACAAATCACCACTGACACTTGTCTCTTTTTCACCTCTCTTGTGCACTGTTCTCAAAACCACAAAACTCAACAACCACAAGAATGCAAAATGTAAATACCAAAACGGCAAAACACAAAAGCATTATACAGGAGTCAAAAACTCATACGCAGCCCTGAGACCATGCGTGGTTTGCAACGGTAAACCAGTAAATATGACTATGAAGTCTCTGAAATCCCTTAAGGTGATTCTTTTTAACACAAATTTACTTCTTTAGCATTTCAGATGCACACAGCATCAAAGAGACAACTTAGCTAATAAAGTTGCTGCTAAACACAACAGATTTAAAGTAAATGATCTTGAGCACACCCAAGATAAAACATTTGTGTGCACAAAGTGTATACAAAAGTTCTCATGCTTGTTCATGACGTTCGATTTTGTAAGTAATGTATTTCAGTAGGAAGCACGTTTTTAGTTTGCAGCATGTATGTTGTCTACAGACAGTACAAAAGATGGCCATAGCTTTCATGGGATCACCCAAGTCCATTCTGAAGACTTGAGATGGTTGCTTTCGCACTCTTGTTGTTTTGAAACGAGTGAACTGGTTAAACCTCCTTTCAGAAACTGAGAATGACCAAAAATTCACAAAACTTACTATTTTATTCAATACGACACAAAATGTAGGACTGAGCGCCTAAAGTCATTGTGGTACAGAAGTGACGTTAAAGGACCATTGTCCCATAGACTTCACTCCCTGGTGTTAATTGAAAAGAGTGCCAGTTTACATTATTGTCACACTGGCTTTACTTTTTGGGGCCAAGAAATTTTATCCTTCTTTTATACTGTCTATGATGTGGTCCAAAGTGGGATGCTTTTAAAGAAGGCAACTGCTTTTAACCATAATCTTTTTCTAAACCTACCTGATTAACACAATCATTTTTAATGACAATTAATAACATGTTTTAAATTGTTCAGATATTATGAACACTACAAATGATGGGTAAAAATTCTGTGACATGTATAACTTGAGTCTTTAGGTATGAATGATAAAATTACACACCATCAACAACAACCCCTCTAAGTTCCAAACTGTGGACTTTAACAGTGGAAAATATTAATTTTGTGCACAAATCAGTACAAATTGGACCCGTGAGAGTAAAAGCTGTTCTGGCACATGGAAATAAGGGTGGGAAACTCATGTGCAAGAAGACCAAAAATTGGGGAAGTTGAGTTCAGTAACACTAGTCAATAGATGGTGAGACTGTGATAATTTGGGGGAGTTTAGAAAGACATTTTGCTATAATGTGGTAAAAAGTAAGTCTTCAAATGTATTCCTGAAATGTACTTAAGCAGAATGAAATAAAGAACTGGGCCTACTGTAAGTGCCCTGTGTTTTTAATTTAGTTTTGAGGAGAAAGTATTTGCCCATAAAGATCTAATGAATCCAAGAGATGGAAATCATGTTAAAAGCAAATTTACTAACCAATAATTTTAAAACTCTAGGCTACAATACGGTACATAAATGTAAGAACAGGTTTATAAGCCTCACTAGGAGCTTGATACCAAACCCTGGAAAAGACTTACTTAAAATGACTGCCAACATTATTAAAGTTAATAATTACAACTGTGCTTTCAGAGAGACTGCCATCAAAGTCTATTGTCAAAGCCTGAAATGATTTTGATGGCTAATACTGCAATCTACAACTAAACGAGTGCTTCTTAAAAGGCTGTAAGACCGTGAGTTTAAAAAAGAAAAAAGAAATTGTAAAATTAACAAAATTAACATGTGGCTCAAACTGGCAGAGTACAGCAGGAGGAATACATACTTTATGAGCCGAATAATTGGGCACATCTGTTCAAATCCTGGTGTTTGTGCACCTTAAGGGCCACTCAGGTTAGTAGCCTATGCACCAAAGTAAAGCTTCACTGCATTTATGCCGTATATGATTTATATTTTAGTAAGTAAATGTCAGAATCAGCTGATCAGCTGTAAAATATTGTTAAGAAATAGCTAGCTAGCTACCAGCAAAATATGGAGCCAATATTGCGTAAGCTAATGTTAGCTTAAAAATATTAGCCTAGCTTTAGCTTTTAGTAATGCAATTAGCATTACGTCCCATTACTGATTTTCTACACAAATGACTGTTTGTTTGATTGCTTTTTATTCTTGCGTTTTTGTTGTTGGTTGGTTTTTTTTGGCATGCATTTATTGTTATACCTTTCCTTTTGTTAATTGTTGATAACTCTGTCCAATTTCTACAGTTGTTAAAGCAAATTTTTAAGAACTCTTCTTCATATATATACTTAATGGCCGCTTCATTAGACATACCTAGTCTATTGCTTAATGCAACTATCTAATCAGTCAATCACATGGCAGCAATTCAGTCTGCTGAAGTTCAAAGTGAGCATCAAAATGCAAAGAAAGGTGATTTAAGTGACTTGGTATAAAGTGCCATGGTTGCTGATGGCATGCATGTCTAATTTTTCAATACCTGCACAGTCATTTTTAGGGCTTACATAAAATGACATGGCCAAACTGCTTTAAGCTGATAGGAACACAACAGTAACTCAAATAACCGCATGTTACAACCAAAGTATGCAGAAGAGCATATCTAAAAGTAGAACATATCAAACCTTGAAGCAGATGTGCTACCTACAGCAGAAGACCACACCTAGTGCCACTCTTGTCAGTTAAGAACAGGAAACTGAGGCTACAATTTGCACAGGTTCACCAATACAAGATTTCTTGGTCTGATGAGTCTCAATTTCTGCTGCAACATTCAGATAGCAGAGTCAGAATTTAGTGTAAACAAAATGAAAGAAAAAAAAATCTTCTGGTGTAAGGGTGTGGGGAATATTTTCTTGGTACACTTTGGGTTCTTTGAGCATCTGTCCGGGCAGGCGGGATGGACTCAGGCGCAGACTGTGAAATACAGTTAAACAGTTCTTTATTAAACAACACTGGGTGCACTATATACAGGTCGGGGGAGAAGGCCGGGGTTCCAGGGGTCCACAGGGTCAGGGGAAAGCAGGATCTCCACACACGCTCCGCTCCACTCGCTCTTCACAGGGAATCCCTCGCACACAAAACTCCACGCCAAACTGCCAACACTCACGCTCAGGGGTCCAGGGTTCAGGGTACGAGACAGGACTGGGAACTCTATATACAGAAATGAGTAAAGCAAGCACAAGGACAGACAGATATTTGCAGAGCCGGGCTTTCACTAACGTGAGTTACTCAATGTTCCAGCGACGAGTAGCTCAGCGCCCCTGCCTTATGAAGAGGCCAGCAAACAAAGTGAAGAATCACAGATGATTAGCTGTAGGTGCGTGGGCCAAAGGCGGGAGCTCACGTGAGCTCCACCCAGGCAGAGCGACAGGAGCGCGAGAGAGAGACAAAAACCAAAACAGAACTATTGTGGCTGCACTGAGCTGACCGGGCAGGCACAGGGACCATGACAGCATCATTTAAACCCCACAGCCTACCTGACTATTGTTGTTGACCATGTCCATCCCTTTATGACAACAGTGTACACGTCTTCTGATTGTTGCTTCAGCATGATAAGGCACCAACAAAGCTCAGATAATCTCAAACTGGTTTCTTCAGTATGACAATGAGTACTGATTTGTATTCAAACGGCCTCCAGAGTCATCAGATCTGAATCCAATATAGCACTTTTGAGATTTGGTAGAATGGGAGATTCACATCATGGATGTATAGCTGACAAATCTGCAGCAACTGTGTGATGCTGTCATGTCAGTACGGACCAAAATAACTGAGAAATTCTTCCTGCATCTTGTTGAATCTGTGCCACATGGAATTGAAGCAGCTCTGAAGGCAAAATTGAGTCCAATGTGGTATTAGCAAGGTGTAATATAGTGGCCAGTGAATGTATATATTATGCATAGTGGAGGTTTTGAGGTACCTTCTCTATGCATAAAATGTTATATAATATAGTATTCAATACTTGGAGTCAACTACATTTCCCAATTTAATCCACCTTTTTATCCGCCTGCTTGCATTTGACAGCTATAACATTTCTTTTTTCAGGTTTTTATTCTGGCATTGCTGCTCTTACTTAAGCAAATTAAGCACTTAAATTATCAGAAGACCTCTTTCAGCACTGCTTAATAACTTAATAAAGCTTCACATAAGCAATCCAAGGATAGGTTTAATATTGCTGTTATGCTTGACTTCTACAACACCCATCTCTCTCTCTCTCTCCTGGAAATGTTTAACTAATTCACAGTTTAATTCATAGCACCAAAACTCCAGAAAAAACAAGGCAAATGGAGGTTTGAGGTATCCCTCATAAAAAAACAAAAAAACACTTTTTATGTCTCAGGTATGTAGATACGGTATAAAGCACTGTGCAAACGTTATGGATCTTATAATAAGGATGCCATGTATGACTGATCATTCTACAGACAGAAGAAAACAATAACACACATAAGCTGTGTACGTACTCTTTACATTTAAAAGTGTTTCCCACCCAGCCAGCAGGCAGGTTTTTTCAAATGCTTGAGGAACTTTGCACAATTGTGTGAATTTAAGCTGTCTCAAGTGCTTCTGTCACTTTTGTAATCCCACACTGATTCCATCTCAGTCTGTGGGGGCCATACCATCTGGTGTAGGACGCCTTGTTCTTTTTGTAGCTGGAGATAGATCTTAATTGACTCTGGCTGTATGTTTGAGGTCATTGTTGTGTGCTACAGACTGCATTTGAGCCCGATCAGATGCCACCTTGATTGTGTTGCAAGATGGGTAAAAGTTTCAACATCATATGTAATAGTTTTAAAAATGTATATATTTTGTAATTTGATGTAATCAAAATTGTATTAACCTGGTGAGTCCTAACAGCTACCTCTTAAAAGCTAAAACCCCATCCAAAAAGTGCAGCCAGCAGATTAAATAA
>VVHJ01065673.1:16101-31919 GCA_015107715.1 Tylochromis polylepis
AAAAACCAAAACTACAGCTACCATTTGACCTAGATCTGCTTCCTAAATAAACAATGTGTGCATCTCACCAGCCAGGAAATTGCATTAGTGCACATTAAAGCGACCATGGAGAGGGGTCACAAGCTGTTTCCTCGGGGGACGCTACCTGCCTGTATTATGTGCAGGAGAGTGAGGGAGGGGAGGGAAAAAAAAAGCATTGGATGCTGCTGTTGCATTTGAATGTGTGCCAGAGAGATCCCTCCTCTGTGTCCTTCACTGCCTCATTTCACTTTGTGCAAAACAGCATCACACCTTCTATTCCTCTGCCCCTTTCTCTCTCCCCACTGTCTGAGTGACACCTGATATAGCTAGGATGAGCACTGTGCATGTGTTTGTGTGTGTGTACTGCCGGTTGCAGGTCTGCATGTTTCATAAAAGTCAAATTGTCCCATTTGCTCATCCGAATGACCTTAATTTCAGCATGCCTCCTGGCTCTGCGTCTGTGTGTATTGACCAGACATTTTAGATTCGGAGCCAAGATGAGTTACAGCAGTGGAGATGATGCACTGTCACTGCAGAGGTGCAGAGTTAAAAGCTACACATACTGAATGAAAAGGAGACCTCTTTTTTCACGGGGAAATGAAGACAGATTAGTTTGTGAGCAACTCAAATGACTTTGCAAAAGACTGTAAGAGAGGGGCAGAAAAAAGAAAAATCTAATCCTGCTTGATAACAGCTGAGGAGGACAGTGATTTACAGACAGTGGATGGAAGTAGACTGCACATTGATCAAACACCCTCTTCCCCTTTAAATATAGATTTTAGAGAAAATGTGAAGGAAAGTAATTTACTTGCCAACCATTTCCTATGGATCACTGTGTGCAAATCAATCACTTGTGGAGAGATATTATCACTTACAGTTAAAGAGTTTCTCACTTTGAAGTAAAGCGCCAGATGCCAGCAACTTTGACAGCAGTTAATGGTGATGGCAAGAATTCGGAATTACCTCTTCTTTGGATGTCGGCTGTCTCTTGTTCTGTTCTCTGTCAAGATAATCCCAAACTGCTTCAACAATGTTGAGGTCTGGGCTGTGGGGAGGCCAATCCATGACTCATAGTGTTCCATTTGATGCTTTTCTATCCACGAATGCTTTTATTGCATTGACAGTGTTTTTGGGATCATTGTCATACTGAAAAATGAAGCTGTTACCAGATGGTTTACAAGGTGGCTCAAAATCTGATGGTGCTTTTCAGAGTTCATAATTACATCAATTTTGACAAGATCCCCAGCACCACTAGCTGAAATGTAGCTCCAAAACCATCACAGAGCCTTCACCGTGTTTTACAGTAATCACTCACTGATGATTTACATCAGAAGTTTCACATTTGGATTCATCGCTCCATCAGACCTGTTGCCACTGATTTTCAGTGCAGGTCTTGTGCAAATGGGCATATGTCAGCCTTTTCTCTCGGTTTCCTTTCAAGAAGGTGGCTTCTTGACAGCCACCTTTCCACTGACATTATCTCTCATGAGGCTTCAGTAATCAGCTACAGGTGCAGGATCTACCAGATCCTGTGTCAGATCTCTGCTACATTTTTTCCCCCTTTTCTTAATGACTTAACTTTCAGATTCTGTTTATCTGCTATAGGTAGTTTTTAGGCCTGCCATTTTATTTTCCTCAAAGCACTCTGAATCACCTTGCTGTTGAATTGTGCTATATAAATAAACTTGCCTTGCCTTGCCTATTTTATTCTCCACCTATCCAGTTTCCTCATATTTTTTTAAAGACACACTGCACACCGTGCTTAGATATGCTACGTTTTCAGCTAATAGCTCTTTAAGAATCACCTTGTTGCTGCCTAAATGCTATTTTATGCTTTTATAACTGTGTTAGCATTGGAATTTTACATGTATTGAATTAAAGACATGGGAAAAATTATGTGCTTTTGTCACAGTTAGTAAAAAAGTGCCTAAAGATACAATGTAAAATTGGTTCTTTGCTGAGTTCTCTGTTCTGTGTAGACACAACACTGGTTCATCCCATTAGTTAGATGCCTTTTTATGCTTTTAATGATTCATAGGTCAGTTTTAAGTAGCTTCTGAAAATTGTAAGGAACAAGGATTGGACTGAAAATGAGCCAGTGTCCAAGGAAAACCATTCAGAAAGCCTGGAGAACTATTACTCAAGAGCACTTTATTCAGGCTCTAAACTCTCTTCTAAACCCAATTATTGCAGTCTCATGTCAGCCATTGTTGTTGTTGATGTTTGGTTTATCTTTTCATATACAGAGACATTTAAGGGCGGCATCACTTTTCAGAAAAAAATGGCTCTTCGTCAGATATTTTTTTCACAGTTTTATTTTTGTTCCTATGACTGAAGTAGCTCCTTTTTTTACGGATAAGATAAATACTTAGCCACAGCTCAAAAAGCTATACATCTTTCCGAGCTCATATAGCCAACCTGCACTGAGTGAGGAGTCATGTATTGATTTTTAAGGACAATATTTACAATTTAAAGTAGCTGAGATTTGTTTTGTGTGCGCGTGTGTGAGAAGAGTGCATTACATAACTTTCTTCCACACAGTAATGCTGTATCACTGAGACAGAACTGGCAGGTGAAGAAGGTTCAATCCCCACGCTCTCCTCTCCGAGGCGCAGTAATCTAGCGTTTGTCAGAGTAGGAAGTGCAGTTTGCGGTAACAGTGAATTGAAAGTACGCCATAAATATGGCGCCAAAAGAGTTTTCAAGCTGATGATAAGAGCTGATTTTTCTCTCTCTCTGTATTGTCTCCCCGGGGTGGGAGGGAGAGGGCTTGCAAGAGAAGACCCGCCTGTGCATTTGTGCAGAGCGGTGTGCACGTACACAGCACCGGGCAGAGGAGTGGAAGCGAGGCAAGGCACCGGAGCAAGTGAAGAAGACGAGGAGGAGAGAGCGCTGTGTTTTATTTTTGAAGGAAGGGACGTTGCGAAACTGGCTTGCAATCTTTACTGACTCATCGCTTGGAAATAAAGCAGCCCCTTTTTCCTTTTTCTTTCTTTCTTTTTCTTTTTAAATTCTCGCTTCTCCTCCTGCTCCTCCTCCTGTGCGGCTGGCACCGGAGAGGAAAACAGTCGGATTTTGACACCACGTTTGGGGCTGCTTTTTGCAAAATGCGACACGCTTTCCTGTGAGCGCTATGTTGTGCGCACCTCGCAGCCCGTTACGCCGTGAACGGTAGCAGGACCTGCCGCTGCACCCGCTCCGTTTGTTATTGACTTGTGGAGGCTGTATCTCATCCTGGCTGCCACTTTTTTTTGGCTGGGGGGGATTTTTATTTCGGATTTGGACTCGGTCGTAGGTCTTTGCAGAGCTGACGCGCTGTCAACACACCGAGAGGTGAGGTGAGGTGAGGGGAGGGGAAGGGACAGTCCTGTCACCCAGCGTGGACCAGGAGTCAGGGCTTTTTTAGCTGCACTGCTAACAGCCTGCCAGGGCACCGAGTGGGCACGCTGAATTAGTCCTAAACCCCTCCGCTGTTGAACTACATGTGCCTGGCTCCCAATGATCTCCTAATCTCTGGGAATCGCCCGCCGTCCAGGACTGAGGACGTCTCTGTACCCGAAGCAGACAGCGATCAAGGTAAAATAAGAAATGACGCTGATTTAATAAAAAGGAAAAAAAAAAGTAGAAGGAAAATAAAAGCAAACAAACATCTGAAGTCCACTTTGCTGCTGCTGCTAGTGCTATATCAGAGCTAGGCTAGCAGCCCTGTACGCACTTTCTCGTAGCGGGCTTGTCAGTCACAGTCAGCGGCTGTGGCGCTCTGCCTGTGAGCGGTGCATGCGGGTCCTGGAGAGGTGGCGGTGTTATGGTGGTGGGTGGGGGGGATATGCGCTTTACGTGTTGCAGTGAAGAAAAGACAAACAGCCCCTTTGAAAGCAGTGCCCATGCACTCACTGCAGGGACATGAAATTAACCGGGGAAACTCGGGCCATGTTGTTGTGCTTGAAAAATGTGACGTGAACGAGCCACCCCCCCCCTGTGGGAATCAAAAGAGTGCGAGCTGGTTTGTTGGAGCGTATCCAAGAATGTGGTTGTTATTATTATTATTATTATTATTATTATTATATATTTATATATTTTATGTGCGTAATTGTAACAAATGGGCTAATTTTGCAGCAGTGCAGCGAGTTATGTGGGCTCTTTTTAAAATAATAATAATAAAATAATAAATAAATAATAATAAAAAAAAAACTTACAGGGGTGTCTTAGATGCAGGACAGCTGGGACACGCAAAGGCTTGCACTCATAGAAAGGCGCATGAGATGAAGTTGTGAGGCGAGCAGGAGGTCTGGGTGTAGTGGGGTGGGGTTGGAGTGTTAGTGGCACCAAACATTTGCAGGCCCTGGGGATTTGCAGGTTTCTTCACTGCTCGGTAAATGCAGGGAGGGGAAGGGGGGGGGACTGCACTGCTTTTAGGAAGGCTGGGCACGCAAGCATACACACATCAAGGAATTAGAGCAACTTCTCTCTTCCTCCCACCCCCCCACCCCACCCCTCTTCCTCCTGCTTCGTGCTGTGCTGATCTAGCTGGCTTTAGAGAGGGGGGGAGTGGCTGTTGTTTACCTCCTTTAAGTCAGAGCTCTCTCTGTGTGTATACGAGTGTGGCAGATGCATTCATACCTGGAGGGGGGAAACAACAACAGCACCAGGACATGCCACGTGGATGCAGATGGTGATGCTGCGAGTCAGATGTCTGCAGGATTAATGGGTTATAAGTGGGGCATTTGCCTCCTGTGTGATTTTTCAGCAGAGCTCTGTGGCCACCTACTCTTCAACATTTGCCTGGAGAGCCTCAGAAGAACACGAGTTTATCTGCCTATTAGTGCTAATCATTAACGGACAGAGCAATTTTTAATTTTTTTTTTTTTTTTTAGTTTAGAAAGGCTGAAGTGGCTCTAGCCTTGAATCAATTTAACTTGAATTGTCTGGAGATTTGTTAAATGTTCCCAGTTGTGACAGCCTTCCCTCCCACCATTCCCTTCCTCACAGGCACGCACACACACACACACACACACACACACACACACACACACACACACACACACACACACACACGTGCATCATCATCATCATCATCACTTACAAGCAAGACCTATGCACACATGCCAACAACTCCAAGTGCTTCATGCCTATTCTGATCCTCAAGTACGGATGCAGGTAGCGATTGCACAGATGCACACACAAACATACCTTCACCTCAGATTGTCTTCCTCACACAAACACAAGCACAGACACACAACCCTCCTCCTCCCACTGGGCATGAAACCGGAGATGAGTCACGGTGTGTGGGGGCATAACAGCTCTCTCTCTATCCCTCTATCCCCTTCTTAATTTTTTTTCATATCTTTTTCTGATGCAGTGCTATCTTGTTCTCACTCATGCTCATTCTCTCCCGCTCTCCACCTTCCCTCCCTCGGGGTCTGTCTTTGCTCGCCTAGAGACAGTGGTTGTTTACAAAATCAGCGAATGGGGATGAGTGCTGTAGTTATTTTGCTTCCACATTTTTGATGACAGCCCTCCAGCCAGTCATCTGTATTTCAGTTGCTTCTTCATCTTCCATTGCTCCATCTCATTCAACTCTCCCTCTCTTTCTGTACTCCATCCACTCTTTTGTGCTTTTCTCCACCAACTTATCCATCCATCCATCCATCCATCCATCCATCCATCGTACCACCTCTCCCTTCACACTATGTCATGTGAAACTCAAGCATGCAGACCTTTTAAGCCTCACATGTGCCTGTACTCACACGTGTGTCTAGGCGTGGGTGTAGTGTTGCGTGTGTATCTGTGAGTATTAGTGTCTGCTGCGTTAAGCGCTCAGCCCTGATTGGCTGGAGAAGGGGGTAAGGTCCCCCACGTGGTGTGTTGTATTGCATTAGCTGGCTACGTAGGTGATGATGATGATGAGGAGGAGGAGGAGTAGGAGAGATGTTGTTCATGAATGGACCACTGACGTCACGTAAACCGTACCCTCAATCCGTCACACACACACACACACACACACACACAAATGAATGTTTTTACGCATTTCGCTGATGAAGGCTGCGGAAGTGTGTATAGTTGTTGTTGTTGCTGTTGTTGTGTTTTTAAAAATTTTTTTTATAGAGTTAGATTTGGAGATATGTCATATAGGATGGGAACCAGCTGAGTGTGTGTGTGTGTGTGTGTGTGTGTGTGTGTGTGTATGGCTGCCTTCGGGCGTGTTGGCTAGCTGTCATGTTCATAGCTCTCTGCTGTGATCTGCTTAGTAACCAACTAACTAACCCAGCAGCATGTGGGCTACTAGCTGAGGAGGATTTGTGCGTGTGTGCGTGTGTGTGTGTGTCACAATGATGTAACTGTTCAGCTGAAATTTCTTTACATAATTTAACTGAGATTTTTATTCTCTTCAAGACTATAATGATGCAAAAAAATCCTTAAAAGCCCCCCCCAAAAATATAGTAAATATGTGCACTTCCTTAGGGAAATTCATTACATTAAATTACGCTGGGAGAATGAGATAATTAAAGATTCTTACATTTTTAAAAAATTATTATTGTTACTGTTTATTTCTTACATATAAAGTATTTGCTCCCTTCCTGATTTCTTAGTTTTTTGCATACTTGTCACACTCAAATGTTTATTATTAGACAAAGATAATCAGAGTAAATGCAAAATGCTGTTTTTAATGGTGATTTAATATGTTAAGGGATAAAGAAGGTTATCCAAACGTACCCTATGTAAAAATGTGATTGCCCCCTAAACCTAATAACTGGTTGTGCCACCCTTGGCAGCAAGAATTGCAATCATGCGTTTGAGATACTTACCAATGATAGTCTTTTACATCACTGCGGAGGAATTTTGGCACACTCTTCTTTCCAGAATTATTGGAGGGTTTTCCGGCATAAACAGCCTGTTTAAGGTCATGTCGAAGCATCTCAATCAGATTGAAGTCCGGACTTTTGAGTAGGCCACTCCAAAACATATCTTTTGTTTCTTTTTTTGAGACATTCAGAGGTGGACTTGCTGGTGTGATCATCAGTTACAGCAAAGTGTCCAGGTCCTGAAGCAGCAAAGCCCAGACCATTACACTGCCGCCACCATGTTTGACTGTTGATATGACCTGACCTTAACTGAGGCAAATAAGGCCAGCAGTCCTTTAAATGTTGTTTGGGTTCTTTTGTGACATCCTGGATGAGTCATTGATGAGTAATTTTGGTAGGTGGACCATTACTGGGAAGGTATACCACTGTTTCAAGTTTTCTCCATTTGTGGTTAATGGATGTAACTGTGGATTACCGAAGTAATAAAGTCTTAGAAATGGTCAACAGGTCTGGCAGTAAGACTGGCAGTTGCTTGTAAAGTTGAACTCAAGTTTCCAAAAACAAATATGGTTAATCACAGTTTTTTCATGATTTAATATGAGGAGGGGGGCAATTCATTTTTCACACAGGTCTAGGCAGGTTTGGATAACTCCTTTTTAAATTTTTTTTTTTTATCCCTTAATAAATGAAATCAGCATTTAAAAGCTGTGTTTTGTATTTACGTGGATTGTCTTTGTATCATATTAAAATGTGTCTGATGATGACAAATTTAAGACACATTCAAGTGGGACAAATATGCTAAAAAAAATCAGGAAAGAAGAAAATACTTTTAACAACAAAAACTTTAATCTTTTGATCAGAATAAATTCATATGTGGACTTGCCATTAGTTCAGTTACAGTTTAGCTTAGTGCAATTTGTGTTAATTAGTTTGTCCTGCACAGATTTTTGTCATGTCTTAGAGGTTTTGCAACATGAAACCAACCATGTGTTGGCTTAAATGCCGCAGGCATGGTTTTTATGCATTACCCTGATGTGTTTTGTCAGTGTTTGCTCGAAGAAGATGACCCTGCTGTGGCCTAGAACCTCATTAGCGGTTTCTTGTGCGTGTGCATGCGTGCACATGCTAACCTGCTGTTCTGTGGGCAGGAGATGACGTCAGACTTCAAGGGGAGAGGGGGTGTTTTCATTTTTACTTCTTTTTTTTTCTTGTGTCACTGTGAGTCAGCCTTGTTATTAAGGGATAATTGCAAAGTCCGCACACCTGCACAGAACACTGGCGAGGAGGAAAATGTGGAACATATTTCAAGAGAAGATTTTTGCAGGAGTAATTGAAATGTGCTTCCTAACTGTTTGGTCTGCAAAACCTGTCCCTTGTTGACTGAATGAGAGCAGTAGATGTTGTGGTACACAGATGGCTTTTCAGAAAAATTAATGATGCTTGTTGTTGTTGTTGGGTTTTTTTTTCATTTATAGTTTACAGGAAAGCCTTTTCTAACTACTTTGGTTGATGATTATATCATTAACACTAGTGGGGCTGGGAGCAATATGGAAAAAAATCTTGTTATAATAATTTTTTCATATCAAGTCTATCAATTATATATCAATGTAAATGAACTGACTATTTCTGTCAAACTTTAAGTTCCTCTTTACTCCCAAAGTCAGTTTTAGTTGAAATATTAATGATAGGCTGGCAGACACTATAATGTAGAACATTATAAAACTATATTTTAAATAAAAAAAACTTAGGTATACGTAGGAGCTACTACTGTGTTTTTTTAAATTTAATTTAATTTTTTTACCCTGGATGTCCTTCATGATGTGGCTCCAAAAGGATTTGTGAGAGATTGAACCTGGGATCTTTGCTTGTTTGAAAAATTTGTGTGGAACCACAGACATAAGTCTGACTGGTCAAAAGCTTCAAGTCTTACAGAAGAACACAAACAAAATGGAAAATGAAATTATTTGATTAGTTTCAAATAAGCAAAGCAGGTATAAATAATAAACAAAATTAAATCAAACTGTTTTAAGTTGTTGGGAAGGAATTCCAAAAATGTATTAAAAAAAAAGTCTGCATATATTCTCAGTACAAATTCAAGAAACTTTCACATGTGAACAAAGGAGAAAAATAAACAAAAATGACCTATTCATTCAGCTCTGGTCCTCTTATGGCAGGACTGTCTCAACGAAGTGGGCAGTCAGGCTTATATATGGACCAGATGTGCGACTGGACCACAAATCTGATGTTGGGGTGTCTGTTTGGGTGTCGCTCACACTTCTAACATACTTGCATACTGAGTACGGCTGCAGTAGCCCAAACGTTAGCATGTGTGCTGCTGCTGGATGCATTAGCCTAACCTGTTGTGGCTCTAACTCTATACCCACCACATCAATGGTTCAGCACTGTGCTGCTCTCATTGTCATTGGCCTTTCGTGTTGTCTGTCAAAACATGGTTGGAATGACTTCTGTTGACTTTATATTGGCTGTGTCTCATGTTGCTGGTGAGTAAAGCTAGTTCACCATAATTATTTTTATAGTGATATCGCCCAGGAATTAGCACATATTGCTTTATCCTTTTTTTCTGGTACTGTAAACATGCCCAAAGTTTCAGATAATGTACGATTATGCTAGTGTTTCCCACAGAACTGCAGCAGTTGCAAAGCAGGGCATGCACGCTTGTGTACGCACATGAAAGAAATCTCACCCACCCTTTATTAAGTGAGGTAATATATAATACCATATATACTTTGTGAGAATAAATAGCAGAGAAGAAAAAGAATCTGCTGCAGACAGACTTCAGTGCGTTTGTCTTGGACTGCAGCTGGTGGAGGTTGTCCTTGTTCTGCTCTGTAGCCTAGTAGCAGCACTAGCTGTCAACCTGCTGCAGGTTCTGGATAGAGTGACCCTCCAGCTCACAGTGAACCTCCAGAGGAGTATATCATGGCCAGCTGCAGTCCGAGAAGGTGGAATTAGTTTGTCTGAGGGGCGACTGAACTGTCAAAATAAGAGCAAGGGTATTTGGCAAAATCTATTCAAGTGGCCCTGAATTTACACGGGCAGCAGATATCCTTAAGATATCTTCAGGCACACAACTTTGACTATGAGAAGCCTCATCTACCTAATGTTCAGGCTTTTAGTTTAGAAGGGACAGCCAATTAGCTTAAAGGGAGGGTTACATGGTGCTGTACCAAGGCCTAATTTAATGTGGATTATTTTGATCTGTAAATTATGCAAACTAACTCGAGGCAAGTGCAAAAGACCTGAAAATGGGGATAATGGGACCCTTTTAACTACATCAGCCCTACTAAGAGATGCATATTATATGTACATATGTTTAAGTAATATAGTATATCTGCAATTTATGTGAAATATTTAAGTTAGTTTAAAGCACAGATATAAAACTTTGTCTACTTTTAATTTCTTCAGTGCGATTCTTTCAAAGACTTTGAAGATACTTTTTTTTTTTTTTTTTAAACTTTTGTTCTTTTAACTTGGTGGTAAAAATAGAGGCTAACCCCACAGCTGTAGAGTCTCAGGTGACTCGTGCACACAGTTAAAAATGTATGAAGCAGAAACATTTAAAATGTGTTATTATGCATCAGACACATTTTCCCTTTTCTTCCTGGTTTGCTGGGTTATTCTCTCCCACTCTTGCCTGCGTTCCACCTCCTACTCTTTTTTCCAGGGGAAAAAAATAAAAATAAAAGTCTGGTTGTAAGCACATTGATGGACAGGCTGACAGATGCTGCCTGAGCTCCTGATGGGAAGAGTTTCAGGAGTATGTATGTGTATGTTTGTGTGGTGAGCGAGGGGAGTAAACAACAGATAGAAACAGTATGTCAGGCCTTCCTTTGCTGTAGGAACGCATGGTGATACGAGAGGAAAATAAGCCTTTAATTTACTGCGCCGTTGGTGACTATTTGAATTGTATTTAATGTACGTGTGTTGAGATGCTGAATGTGTGTTTAGAACTGCCAGACATTAAGATAAACTTAAAGGAGAGGCAGAACAAAGGTGGTGAGTTGTTGAGGAGGTAGTCGAAGACAGTGATAGAGGGAAGAGAAAGGAAATAATAGAAGATGAAAGACAACATGTAGGGTAAAGGATGGGAGGTGCAGGTAGTTGGGGTCGCTAGAGGGTGAAGGGCAGAAGGCTCATCCTCAATCTCTGTCCTTGTCGTCCCTTCTTCCACAGGCTAATGAACTCCTGATGGCAGTGGAGACGGGAGCTCTGGATCAGCCGTCCATCTCTCTGTGTTTCTCCCTCCCTACCACCTTCCCTCCTCCCACCTGTCGTCCCCTTTTGCTCTTTCTCCTCCCGGGTTTTTGGCAGAGCCTGAGCCTCCCTGGCTCCGACTCACCTTCTTTATTGTTTGTCAGCAGATTTTAGGAGATGGAGCGGGAGGCTTAGTTAGAAAATTATTTGGACCTCAGCCTTGTTCCCGCTTTTTTAAAAATTTTTTAAATTCCCTTTCATTCTCTCTCCTATCTTTCTGTTTTTCGCTCACTCATCCCTGCTCCCATAATGCAGTGGCAGCAGCAGGAGCAGTGGCAGCATCAATAAATATTGTGTTAATGTTCTGGTGGCTGGAGCCAGCAAGGTGATAAAGGAAATCTATTTGATTTCTGTGGCTCTTTTGTTTGGCACAACGCCTTTCAGATTTGTGTGCATATATGTGCGTGCACATTCGGTGTACCGGCATTAAATGTGTGTAAAGGTTTTTCTCTTTTGCTCCATTTATTCCCTGTTCATAACACAAGCGCACTTCCTCTCTTCTGCTCCCATCCTCATAATTTCCTTATTTTCTGCCAGAGTTTATTTAACACTTTTTTACTGAGACAAATTCCCTTAAGGATTTAACTACTTCTTTATAGCTAGCATGAGGATTGTACTGAGAGACAGCCACTGTCGAAGGAAGCTGCTTGAGGTAATGATATGCATGACGTAAACTAGTTTGGGGTATTGCTACAAGGTACATGTGGGATCAAAGGCTTCAGGTATGGTCAATCTGTCTATCTATCAGGCAGTTATTTTTAGACTGTCTCTATTGTGTAAGGTATTCCTAGAAAGCATTTTATAACCCTACCTACTTTCACGACACTGCAATGCTGGACAGTTATTGAATTATGTGGGCGTGATTGTCTGATTCTGATATGGTCATTTGTACAAGAGCTTGTTGCAAAAAAAATACATATAAAATAGCCCATTTTGGTATTTTTGGTTGTAATCCTAAGGACGTAAACAAAGCAGTTCGTAACTCTTTTAGACATCTCCCTCCATGAGCCCTGTCCCATCTGGGAATGCCTGTACTTCCACATATGTGTCATATAATTGCTTCTACGGCCGAACTTGATTGCACAGTCTTTCCTCAAGCTTGTCCATTTTGAAAATAGCTGTGGTGGCAATGGCAAATACACAAGGTTATTAATACTGAGAGTTGTACAACCTGCCAAAATAGCACCAAAGCACAGCTTGCACCAGAGGATGTGATGTCATTTTTGTGAGAGATTGCTTTCATTTGGTATGTTTTAAGTGATGTCTATTTTTATATTTGACTAGGCAAGCACTGCTTGTCTTGCTTGCACTGCTTGTCTTGCTTACCCTGCTTGCCCTGATGGAATGCCACTGCACTCACGATGGTTTTCTTGTCGTGTAGGTGGTATCCTGTTATGTGAAAATGCCTCAAGGGCATATACTTTGGTCAGGGTACAAAAATAAATCGGCATGCAAAGACATAATTTCTCAAAAGCTGATATATTGATCAAGTCGCCTGAGTCTATAAAACACTGAAGCTGCTTTTCTTATGGCTGCCAAAGTATATTCAACCAGTGGATTGGTACCTGTGTCTTTCATGTCAGTGGAGGAAAAAAGGAAAGGAAAGGAAAAAAATCATAATAACAAAAAATAAAGTTACTAATAAAGCACCTAAATGAAGGACTTGCGGGTAATCGTGAAAAAGAAACAATATTCCTCAGAAGCCTTTACAAACTGTCGTTTCTAGCATCGTTAACGTTCTTCATTTAAACCATGCTACTGCTGGCAGGGGGTCTTTGTCTTTTGCTTCTCTCTTATGTTACGCTTCACTTAGGGAAGCTTTGCTCCCCTGAGAGCAATACCAGAAAACTAATTCACTTTACGGAGACAACAGTCTTCTGTATTTGACATGAGTAGCAAGTTTTCTTCCATTCGGCGGATCCCCATGGAGTGTTCAGTGGGAGGGGGGACCGCAGGGGAGAGTGCTGATGGGAATGGTGATATCAGCATCAGAGAGTGACTCATGACTGCTCTTAAGTGGCTCTGAGCCTTCCAGTCAGTTAGATGTGAAGGGGTGGGGGTGTCTATTACTGAGTGAGGTTGTGAGCGCATGAAGTTTCCGGCTGAGATGTTGAGTTACAGCTGTGTGCTGCGGTTTGTTTTTTTTCACTTCAGGTTTATTGGTGGTTTTCTACCTTTGTGATGGAGCTCTCACTGTATCAGTGGGTTGCAGTATACAGCTGCTTGTGCTAAAAAATGTATTGAATAACTGATCCACAACTTGCAAACTTATTCCTATTTTTTTTTGAGATACTGAAGGCTAGTTTCTTAGATATCCTAAACCCAGAATATACATCTATCTCCAAGAGCTGAAAGTTAGCAGCATCATTTTAGCAGCATTAAACCATCTGATTTGTTTATATTATTAAATCTTGCACAAAATCACAGTAAACATGCTTTAGACAAAAAAAATCTTTTTACTTGTATTAAAAATAGGAGAAGTTCAGATCCCCCAGACATGTAATAGATGCCATGTTGACAGAAAAACAAGATAATAGATTTACAGCATGGACAATCAATGCAGTTCTAGATTCTGGATAAAAACATTATGGTCGAAGATGACTTCAAGAAACCTTTAGATGTTGCCTTCAGACGACCTTCTCACCACCATAAATCCCTGGAAAGAGTACAGACTGCACAAACACAAGGAGCCCAACTCAAGCACACATTTAAGAGAGTGGGGGAAAAAAAACATGCAGAGGTAGAGAGGAAAAGCATGAAAGGAAAGGAAAGCATGAATTCCGGGTAGAGAGAGACAAGAGGACTAGATCAATCTCCTAGAGGATGGAGGAGGAAAATCTAGTTCCCTGTCACTGTCTACACAGGATGCTTTTGGTCACATTATTGAGTTTAGGCCACCAAAGGAAGTGAAGCATGAGCCGGTGCACAGTCTGTGCGGACAGCTGTATTGATTACGGCAGAAGCATACGTATCTGTTCCTTCTAGGCGTGTGAGATGGACGAATGAAAAACTTGCTTTAAATACCTCATGTGTTGATAGCCCATGATGGTCTGCAGCCATGCTAGCAGCTATTTGAGGCTGTGCTTACATATACACACACATACAGCAGTACTTTAAGTTTAATGCTTAGCTTTTGCCATATCCCAAAGCTCTGGATGTTTTGGACTGACAATGATACTAGTTTAAGAGTTGGGGTAGCCAAAGGGCTTGCGTGAAGATTTGTTGAAATGTGACTGAGATACACTCACTCGCCATCAGTTAAATAGGTAGCCACTGGCAAATTTCTCATGAGCCAATCACATGCTAGCAACAAAGATGACTTAAGTGATGGCATGGTTGTTGGTGCCATAATTGGCTGGTCTTAGCATTTCAGAAACTGCTCGTCTATTGTTATAACCATCTCTAGGGTTTACAGAGAATGGTCTGAAAAATAGAAAAAGTCTAGTGAGTGGCACCTCTCTGGGCGATGTTCATGCCAGAAGTCAGAGGAGAATGGCTACATTGTCGCTAGATAGTTACTGTTGTCTTCCAATCACATTTTTAGGAAGACAACAGTAACTCAATAACTGTTCCTTACAACCAAGGCACGCAGAAGAGCATCTTGAAATGCATCTGACATCGAACCTTGAAGCAGATGTGGTCTCCTGCTGCTGTAGCACACCAGGTGCCACTCCTGTAAGCTCGAAAAAGGAAAAGGAGGCTATAATTTACATTGGCTGACCAAAAGTAGACAAGAGAAGTCTGGAAAAAGGTTGCCTGGTCTGATGAGTGTTAATTTCTGCTGCAGCATTCAGATAGTAGGGCTAGAATTTAGTGTAACCATAGTGTAACCATGTTTTGATGGCTGCTTCCAGCTGGATAGCACACCATGTCACAAAGCTTAAATCATCTCAAACTGGTTTCTTGAAAAGGACAAAGAGTTCACTGTACTCATATGGCCCCCACAGTCATAAGCTCTCAATCCAGTGGAGCACTTTTAGGATGTGGAGGAACAGGAACTTTTCATCATGGACTAAAATTTCGGAGGAATGTTTCCAGCACCTTGTTGAATCTATGCCACGAAGAATAAACTACTACCAAAGACTGTACGTGCACCATCCTTCCAGAATCGTGAATGCCTAGACAAAATTTCATGGCAACTTTTCTCAGGACCAAAATTGAAATGTTCCCTCTGAATGTTTACTTTATTTTTACTTGATAAATTTCTTTTTTGATCAATCATCAATCATTTGCTACGAATTTACTGTTGCGCTGGAACAGAATGGCTGCATTACACTTCCTTGATAGTCTAAACTAGAATAGCTTCCAGTTCTATTTTTTCACACAATGATGCCATTGAGTCACCATGTTTGCCAAGATTATCATCCTAATGCCAGATAAATCACAGATGGGAATGACACGTCCAACTAAAAGAACTGCACACAAAACTTGTTCCAACCCGTAGCGCTTCATCTAAACAGCACACCAAAAAAAAACCCTCAACTCTTCCTCTTGAAATGTCAGTGTTGAAAGCTGGATCGCAGCCTAATACACTTAGCACGAGAAATGTGCGTGTGTTTTGCTACCTTTCATGTTGCGATGTGTGAGTTAGTCGCCGCCTCCTTTCTTGCACACCTGTTGGCATGACCCTGATGAAGATGTTTGATGTGTGATGTGTGTCAAATGTGGGTTTTTTTTCCCTTTTTTTCCCTTTTTTTTTTTTTTTTTTCAAGCACATCC
>VVHJ01065679.1:0-11085 GCA_015107715.1 Tylochromis polylepis
GACGGACAAAATGGTGATGGCTAACCAACTGGATATAGTGGTGGTGGACAAGCAGAAGAAGACAGCTGTAGTGATAGACATAGCGATACCAAATGACAGCAACATCAGGAAGAAGAAACACAAGAAGCTGGAGAAGTACCAAGGGCTCAGAGAAGAGCTCGAGAAGATGTGGAGGGTGAAGGTAACAGTGGTCCCAGTGGTAATCGGAACACTAGGCGCAGTGACTCCCAAGCTAGGCGAGTGGCTCCAGCAGATCCCAGGAACAACATCAGAGATCTCTGTCCAGAAGAGCGCAGTCCTAGGAACAGCTAAGATACTGTGCAGGACCCTCAAGCTCCCAGGCCTCTGGTAGAGGACCCGAGCTTGAAGGATAGACCGCCGACAGGGGGCGAGAGGGGAATTTTTTTTATGTCTTATTGATAAAATGAGAAGTGGGCTACTGGAACAAGATGGCATAAGTGGGCAAGAGATGAAAATAGGGAGCTGTTGGAATGCTAATACACAAGTAACCTCAGCGTAAGGGGTTACATGAATATGATGAGGAATTTTGTTTTAAAAGGTTATTACCTGGTTATTAATATGTTATTAAATAGAAACAAGCAGTGTTGCATTTTGCAGCTTTGTTTTCTGCTTTTTACACATAAACTACCACGGGTAATTGAGTGGTAATAACTTAGAAATTGCCACACTATTACATTTTTATTTCTTCCTTGTTACCCTACTAATACCACTTTATTACCAAGCTGTATTTCCATATTATTACAACCAGTGTTTGGGCTCTTATTATCCTATTACCCAAATTTCAGGGTAATATTACTCAACTCAAACCACTGTTACTACCATGATTGGATATTAAGTAGTTATTACTCTAGTAATTGCATAGCAATAACTTTTACCACATTATTACACTCTTGTTTCCCCCTTGTTACCCTATTACCCCTTTATTACCGAGCTGTAGTAGAAAGTGCTACCAAAAAAATTACAGAAAACACAGATACATAAATCAACAATCGTGTGTGTGAGAGAGTGAGTGTGTGTGAGAATACCTGTGACTTTGTCACAAATGTACTTGATAATGAGG
This sequence comes from Tylochromis polylepis, assembly GCA_015107715.1. Taxonomy (NCBI): domain Eukaryota; kingdom Metazoa; phylum Chordata; class Actinopteri; order Cichliformes; family Cichlidae; genus Tylochromis; species Tylochromis polylepis. Next base: position 1,082 of record VVHJ01065679.1, read on the forward strand.
GTGGGATGCTGCAGCGATGCCCCCCAGAAGCCTGGAGGCAGATAGAGACCGAACCAGGACAACCACGCCATCTGTAGCTCCCAAGAGTACCAAAGACCTGAGACTGCACATCTCGGCCGCATCCGCAAGCCCCTCCCAGCAGGAGAAGGAGGGAAGCCCCAGATTGGGTGCCCACAGCAACGGCCCGTTGCCTCAGGCTGGCCACCCAGGTATGAGTTGAGAGCAGGGCCCCAAGGCCCCAGGCACCCAGGACCACCAGGCACCTGGCAGCCCCCCCAGCAAGGGGAAGATAAAGGCCACCCGAGCCACCAAGTGAGTGGGCCAGCGACCACACTAGAACATCCAGCCACACACCCTAAGACCAACAAGCACCCGCGTCCCAGGGAGCGGTGACCATGTCCCACCGGGGTCAAGGCTCAGCCATCCACACACACGCACATACACACACCTACATACACTATTCGTTCATTCACTCTCACCAATCCAATAGTGACACACAGAAAGACAAATACACATGTGCACACATTAACCCTCCCCTCTTCTGTGGTGTTGGCAAACAGATGCCGCCCCGAACCAGCAGCAAACCGGGACGAAGCCAAAGCACATCGCAAACTGCCTGTGGGCCCCCGTCCCGGGCAATGTGTGTGAAACAGGGGTGTAGGAAGATGCCCCCTCCCCACTCAGTGTTGAAGGTGTAATGTTGGGTTGGTGTGTTGTGGAGTGTGAGTGTACTGGATGAGTATGAATGTGTGAAAACCCCCAAGACCCTCAATGTCTAACTTGCTTCTAAGTTCATAAAAGTCTTCAAATTATTTATTTCTTTATATAATGAATATTTGTTTTTTCTTTATTTAGCTTTAACAGGTTAGCAAAGAATTTCCCAGATTTATTAGCATGTTCAGTCTTTGCATCAGACATTTTGTTCTCTTGTTAATTATTTCATTTAATTCTGGTTTTAGTTTTCTCAGATTGTTAATTATGTGTTCTTGTGGCAAGCATAGGCTCATTCTAATGATCTGATTTTTTGTTCTAGTTGTGATACAAGCGTTTTTCTCCCCTTCCTTTTCTTATATGAAGAGTAAGATAATATTTTGCCCCGCATTACTACCTTTCCTGTTTCCCATAGAACACATGGTGATATTCCTGGCAAGTCAGTATTATGTAAATACATACAAGCGTGATGTCAGAGTGATCTGAGAGGGAAGAGAAGAAGGAATGAAAAAAGGAGGAGTCATCAACATTTGGAACATATATTGTATATATTCAATTTTGAATACATAAATTAAGTACTATAAATCTACCTTCTGGATCGGTAAGTGTTGCTAACAGTGAAATTTATTTTTCTGCTAATTAATATGGCTATGCCTCCTTGTTTTGAGTTGCAACAGGCTGAGAACAGGTGAGGGAACTGTGGAGAAGTGAGTCTGTGTACAGATGTTTTGGACATACGAGTCTCCTGTAGAAAGACGATGTCTGCCTGTAAGTCATTTAATCAGTTAGTGATTTTAATCCTCGTACACGTACATTCCATGTGACAAACCTCAGTGTGGCCATGTTTGGACTAACTAGTGAAGGGTTGGATGTTCACTAAAAGTGTGTGTGCATGCACATCTGTCTACCTTGTACGGCTGTGTATTGTTTGTTTTCATATTTGTCATATAGGTCTTTGAATAAGCTTTCCAGGCTTCCTTGCTGGATTCAATTCAGTTCAATTCATTTATATAGCGCCAATTCACAACAACAGCTGTCTCAAGGCACTATTCTAGTGTCTACTGGTAAGTATTTGTAAGTAAATATAATTCCATCATTATTTCAAATAAAATATGTCAATTTATTTCTATGGGAATTACACCCATGGATGTGGGCTATAACATAAACCAAATACTTTAATGTAACAATCCATTTCATATGTATACTTTAGAGAATATGAAAAACATTGTTGTGTTTTTTTTTTGACAGCTGGTAAAGTGTGGGAGCCTTTACCTTGCATTAAACTTACAGCTTTTCCAAAATATAATAAATGATTTTACCAAATGTCTTCATGCTGCAGAAACAGTATAGTGTAAGTATTTTGTTCAGCTTCAGGCACTGCAGTCTCTAATTCACAATATAAAAAGGCTCCTAGAGTTGCTGGATTTTTTTTAAAGGTATTATGAGATTATATTTGTATGTATCAGGATCTAGGGAGAAATTAATTTGTCTCCTTGCAACCTTTCTACCCTCCCTGGTTCTTGAAAGACTGGCTGAAGAGGCACAGATTAAAACAGATGTGCTTAAATAATACTGGAGTAGGACTTAGCATGGCGCTGCCTGGGGATCATTGATTAAAAAAAACCCATGTCTTTAGTTTGAGACAAATCCAGTCCTGCAATGATACCCCACAGCTTTGTGGTCTATGACACTCCCTGTACCCAGTCCAGGCACCAGGGGAGCAGGAAAATAAAGACAGAGTGGTAGAGCCACTGAATCTTTAGCCAACCCCCAAGGTTGGAGTTGCAGATACTGGGATTACATAGGTCAATTATACACTTAATCTGCCTTTGCTCACAGGGGATTAGGAGCACGGCTCATTGATTGATTTGAAGCATTTCCGTTGACCTTGGGTAGTTGTCAGATTCACAAGTGTGGTGAAATTGCACTTCTCTACGACCAAAGATAAAGTGCTTTTTAATCGCCGCTGCTTCTGCCGTCTCTGTTTACCAACTGCCCGAGGGCTGAAGTAAAGTGGAGTGAGGGCATGGGTCAAATTGAGCTGTAGATTGTGGGATTTAAGATCGGTGTTGTCTGCACTGCTGTACTTTGGTCACAGCGGGTGGGTCTGTGTTAGTGTTGTGTGTGTGGAGTGGAGGGGGTTAGCAGTGACAGAGAATGCCGTCATACGAATTGGCTGTCAAGGGACACTTCACCACTTTGCCGTCTCTGGTCATGAGCTGCCAGGCTAAGTGAACAATTTAATCAACACAAAGCTCATACACCATGCAAACTTAACTGCTGTCCTTATCTGACTGGCTGAAAGTTTTATTTGAAGTACTATGTTTATCTATTACTTATTCTGATCACAGCAAGTATGAAATAACATAATATATATTTTTTCTGATTTCCTCATTCTAACTAAACTCAATGAGAATCCTTGAAGACCAGTTCAATTCAATTTTATTCATATAGCGTCAAACCATGAACAGTATAACCTCAAAGCTCTTTATGTTGTAAGGAAAAGACCCTACAATAATTGGGTGCTGCATATCAATAGAGCGGAAGTTTTTCTCTGCAGTGTTTTATTATAGAATTGGGTCTTTCAAATCCACTTTGCTCCTTCTCATAGAGAAAGATCGATTGTCCTTATCCCGTCCACAACAATATGACTGCAATGCTGTATTGATGCTCTCTTGTTGTTTTTTTTATGCCACTGAGTAATCTGTTTTAAGTTTCAATAACTCTAAAAGGATTAAGCAACCAAATAGGGAGGAAAGTCATGGTTACAGTCATATTAATAATATTATTATTATTGTTGTTGTTGGTGGTGTTGTTGTTGTTACTGTTATTATTATTATTGTTATTATTACCATTATTAATGTCATTGTTGTTATTATCATCATCATCATTATTATTATTATTGTTGTTATTATTATTATTGTTATTGTTATGAAGAACGAAGGCCAGCCAGGCAGGATAGGCTGAGTGTGTTTCTTCATAACATGCTCTGGAAAGGTTTCACTTCTGTTTAATGAAGTCTGTAAGCAGCTTAGAGTTCTCAATAATTACTGAGAGAGAGCATTTTGTTTCCCTGCTTGGTTTCTTTTTGGCCTAAATCCTCTGTGAGCATACCCAGCTCCATGGTGTTGAGAGGAAACAGCTAAGGATGCTAAAGCCATGATCATCCCGAGAGGAGGGAAATACAAGTTTAATGGAGACTTCTCTTTTGTCAGGTCCTGCTGGTTTATTGATGATGACCAACAGGGTCAATTGATTGAGGACACGCATGTCATCTCTCAGGTCTCTATCACTCTTTCACAGCTCCTTTTCCTTCTGCTTTGTTATAAAGGGAGGTACGGTGGCATTTGTTTGATTAACTTGTCTGACAAAAGTGACAGCTGCTCATGTGTGTATGTGGATGAGTGGCCCAGCGCCGCTCCCTCTTTGTACATCTGTCAGAGCCTGAGCAGGGTGAGCAGGGTGAAAAGAGACAAATTGGACCCAAAAAGAAGGCCATTCACCTTCCCCAGACCCCCCTCTAGTGCTCCACCCCTCTATCCCATTCAGGTGCTCGGCAGGACCCTCAAGTGCTTGCTGGCTTATTCCATTTTCACTCCCCTCATAGAGTTCTCTGAGCCCACAAGTGTTTTAGCCCTCTTTTTTCTTCCCTCAATCCACCCCTAAGCGGCTCTTTGTAAGTAGAATGGCTCACTTTTCTCAGGGCCTGAAGCTGCCGGGTTTTTTTTTCTTTTTTATTGTCCACCACAGAGCTTTTCTGACGCTCTTTGTATGTTTACTCAATGACTGGTCGCTGACCGTAATTCCAACTGTTTAGTTCCTCACAACATGGCCCCTCAACCCATTTCACCCACCGCCCCAAATATACACCAATCCCTTCTCCAAGCCACCGTGTTTTTGTAATGCTGCACCATATTTTCTCTCTTATCTACTGAATTACAGGTAGAAGGAGATGTGTTTAGCTGTTCTTCTTAACTTTTTAACCAGCTCTCTTCATGAAATGCTCACTGTGCTCTTTTTGTGGCTGTCCCAGCTATGCTTAGACTATGGTTAATGGTCAGATGCAATGTGTCTTTTGTGCCACACTCAAACATTCCTGAACAATTTGAGAATTGTGAGTCCTTTGAGCCCAAAACTTTAGTGATGCTTCCAGAGCCCCACTGTTCCTCTTTAATAAGCATACTTATTTGTATGAAAACAGGACTGAGATAGTCTGACAATGGCAATGTGTGGTAAATAATGCTGTGCTGTGCCTCACTGAGTTTATGTGGAAAAGCTCATTTTTTATACTGAAGCTGATGTTTGTATTTTTGCACCAATAGCCAAATCACAGGAGAATGGTTAACAATGTCCAAATGCCTAGTTTTACATTAGCAGAACTGAAGAAGGCTGCAGCAGCTTTTGTAACTTTTTAGAAGACCCTTGGCTCTAAAATTATTGCCCACATACAAACTAGGAATGTTCCCATGTTTATTGCTGGTGTTACTTCATAGCAGGATATTTTGGTTGATAAATATAAAGCTGTTTACGAAAAATAGGATAAGAAATGTGAAATGTAATTTTACTTTTTAGAATTTTTTTTTTTTTTTGTCAGACAGAACATGCTTGGATACCTTTTCAGTCATCAACATTTTGATTGGGAATTCCCCAGCTCCAGGGGGTGCTGGACCCTATTTCAGCTGCTGTAGGGCTATATGGTACGCTAGTGTACCCTGCCTCCCACCCTATGGCAACTCAACACGTTCTCATCCCAAAGCGTAAAACCGCGACGCTTGTGACAAATCGTCAGCATGTTACGCTTTCGGCCACCCAACACGTTACGTGTTCGAAAACACGAGAACCGTTTGGAATCAATCTACATATGTACATTTATTTTACTTTCTCATCATGAATCGCTTTGGAAACCACTATCTGACATGATCAAGGTTGGGGTTAACGTTAAGGGTAAGGTTAGGGTTAGGGCTGGAATACACGGCTGGATCGTGTGTTACCGCTGGGAGCGTCATTCTGACGATTTCCATCCACAATCCGGAGCGTGTCATAGGGACGCGGACGGTTACTTTTCACGTAATATGTGACGTGACAAAACATTGCTATGTTACGCCTCGGGAGGGAGAACGGTCTCGGCAACTCTACATGACATGCTGTACTAATTCATAAAATTATTGACTACTGGACTGAAGACATCAGAAAGTTGGCTTATTATCATTGCTGAACTGTGAAAGTAGCTTTGTCTTTATCTGAGTGAAGCTCTAAAAATGGAGCTTCAAATATACACACATTAGTCTGCACGTGAATTATATGATGTTGTACAAGAAAATCCTTAATTCCATGAAAAGTTTTACATGTCCTCTGAGGGTCAAGCTTAGTCCTGTGGGGTGGGCAGAGGGGAGGGGAGGTGTTCTGACCTACTGTCTGAGTTACTATGGTAATTGAGTGTCGTCATCAATGGGCCCTCACTGCTGAGCTAGTGAGCCGGACTAGAATAGACCAGCAGTGGGCTCTGAAAAGCAGAGCAGGTAGGATTAGACAAGCCCTTTGTCTAAAGTGCATAATGTCTTGCAGTCAGATTTAAAGACCTCCCACCCCCACCACCTTAGTCTTATTTGTTTCTTTGTTTGTGCGAGTATGCTTATATGAGCTGTGTGTGTACACTAGTGTAAGCAAGTGTGTTGTCAAAGTGAAAAAGAAAAAGTAGTCTTGCTTTATGGCACTCAGCGGCCTCCCCTCTCCTTCACAAGGAAGCCTGTCACTTGGCATTAGTGTTGCCGCACCAGCAATCATCATTCCATGCCTCCTGCTAATTGCAGGCACAGCTGGGTCTCAGCAGGACATGCTCTCTTTCTCTCTCGCGCTGAACTTTTTCTGCCTTTCTCGCTCTAAAATAGTGCAAAAATTACACACAAACTTTTCATCTGTACTGCAGAGACTACAGGCTCAGACATCAAGTGCTCTGCTTAATGGTCACTTAGCAATAGAATATGCTCATCTCAAACAACAGCAATTTATATTATTATGATTTCTTTTTTAACAGTGATTCAACTGGGAACAAGATTATGTTTTCAATGTATTTCAAAATTTAAAATTAGTTTGTACTTAATGAGTGGTTGTGGATTTTAAATAAAAGTATAAGTAATTAATATTCCACATTTTTCTACACCTTAATTTAGTAGACGTTAATGTTAAAACATCCTCACAGCAATTAAATCAAAGAAGTTTGTACATTTTCACCTCAGTTTCTGTTACAGTCGGCCAAGTATGCAAACTGTGTGGTGTCTGATGTAAATGACCCAAAATACACATACAGAAGTTAACAAAATGCAAGCTGTTTTATTGGGCTGTTGCAAAAATGGCACCAAAGAAAAAATCAGAAATCCAAGTGAAGAAACAAAACGCAAAATCCAGTGGAGCTGCAAATTACAACTACAAGAGCATGGAGCAAGAAAAAACAAGGGGCAGATAAACAGACACATTAACAAAGACTAAAGAGAAGACAGCACTATAAAAAAAAGAAATCCACTCTTGCCCCTACGGGCGGTCTATCCTTCAAGCTCGGGTCCTCTACCAGAGGCCTGGGAGCTTGAGGGTCCTGCGCAGTATCTTTGCTGTTTTCCAATTACCACTGGGACCACTGTTACCTTCACCCTCCACATCTTCTCAAGCTCTTCTCTGAGTCCTCGGTACTTCTCATGTTCCTTCTTCCTGATGTTGCTGTCATTCGGCATCGCTACGTCTATCACTACGACCGTCTTCTTCTGCTTGTCCACCACCACTATATCCGGTTGGTTAGCCACCACCATTTTGTCCGTCTGTATCTGGAAGTCCCACAGGATCTTAGCCTGGTCACACCACCCTAGGGGGTGTCTCCCACTTTGACCTTGGGACTTCCAGGCCATACTCAGCACAGATGTTTCTGTATGCTATGCCGGCCACTTGGTTATGACGTTCCATGTATGCCCTGCCTGCTAGCATCTTGCACCCTGCTGTTATGTGCTGGATTGTCTCAGGGGCAATAGAAGAGAAGCAGAACACCTGCATAATTAGCATGGCTTGATGGTTTTAAGCTGTGAACACAGTGGCTCTGTCCTGTCCCTCTGTATTCGGTCCTCACTCTGAGTGTTTAGAGTTGAGTCTCACATATTCCCGCTCCAGTATAACACTGGGACTTTACTGAAACACAGCAGAACAGAAGTGATCTTAATAGAATGCGAGCGGGAGGAAGAGAATCCCAACGTAAAACACAAACAAAGATACATCTTGTTTTCCTTTTTAAAGTGAGACAAGTAGGTTCCAGTGTTTACATTCATGTTGCTTTCTTTTACTTCCCTCAACAGGCACCATAACATGACATATGTCTGTTTAAATACAGCTTTTAATGGGATTGTGTTAGTGTGTCAGAATAATGTCTGAATGTTATAAGTTAAATTAATGTACACAATGTTCCCACTCCCATGGTTTCCTCTTCAGACACTTGCAATAAAATGCAAAAAGACAAATGGTTCAGCACGCCAGAATTAAATCCCCTGTCCAGATTATTTGGTGAGCTGTACAACTTAACTTCAATATTTGATATGAAATAATGTCAAAATACAACAACACAAAATCTTGCCAGTTGAAAGAACAAATTAACTAATGCTACACTCAGTAGATTAAGAAAGAACAGGCTGCTTTGATGAGGGCCTTTTTTCTGCTTTCCATGCAGCACATCTCCCACACATCCCTAATCTTTCAGAAGAACATCCACATGTCTTCTTTACCATGTTTTTTTATGATGGTTATAACTTCAGCAATATGTATAAGCTTTGGTGCTTACCAATAGCAAAGCCTGTTAAAGGCCAGAGCGCATACAGAATAGAAACAGTACAAGTCCAGTTCCATGAGTCATGCAAAGACCTTTAACTGGAGGCTGAGCTGACTCCCTTGTTTCAGTATGTTGCTGAGTTCAAAAGGAGAGAAAGAGTATATGCAAAGGGGTTTCATAGGAACCAGTATTAGGCAGTTCACACCCCCTAATTAGTCAGTGGTTATTCAGAGCAGTGTCAGGGTGCTGAGGCAAGGTCTCAGGTGGAATTACCTGACAGCAAAGCTTGTTAGAGGTTTGCACAAGTAGGCATAAAGTTGGAGTCCAGGAACTACTATATTTCTTACAAAAAAATAGTATTGTAATATTACAAGTAACAATCTTTTTCAAATAAAGTAGCGGGCCGTGCAAACTTTTTTTGTCCCAAACAATACATTCACAGTGACGTCTAATTTAAATAGATTAACAAATGGACAAAATTACGACTGAAAGTATTTAAATAAATAACAAATAAGTAAGACTATCATTTTACTTTTTAATACTAGTAGATAGTTTGAGTACTAAATAATTAATTGTTTAATTAAATAAATAGTGAAATATGTACTATTTCATGTGTTTTTGTTCAACGGAGGTTGTATTTACTGCACACACACACACACACACACACACATAAGAGGCAGAAAGAGGCAAAGTCCCCCGATTCCTTGTAATCCCTTTGTACCCACCATAATGTGGCCCCTACTCAGCTTCAACATTCCTGTCACTCTGCAGCATAAAAGCTCATGAATAGCCCCACAAAGGAGGGCCTCTGACCTAACAAATTGGTTGGCTTTTTTGAGATTTTCTGAGTGTGTGTGTGTGTGTGTGTGTGTGTGTGTGTGTGTGTGTGTGTGTGTGTGTGTGTGTGTGTGTGTGTGGGGGTGGGTGTGGGTCCGTGTGTTTATGAGGGCTGATTTATGGTCTGGTTGAACAACTTCTGACTATGCTAGAGACACAGAGGAGGGCTGAGTGAAAATGCAGTTATCATTGTTTTGGTTTTGGTATTAATGAGGCTAATGAGGCCTATTTGCACATCTTTCCTGAGAAGTTCAAAATCCAATATATTCTTATGTACACCTAGTAAATCATGACGTGAAGCGGGTCTGAACACTGAATTGCATGTCTTGAAAAGCAGTCAAACAGAGCCCCGCCAAATCTGATGTCAGCAACGTATTTGGAGGGAGTTTCTGAAGGTATCTCAAAGTCTGAACAATTATTTATTAGCTGCTTTCATTCACAGAGAAATTAGTGTAAATATGGTCATCTGTGGTTATAACAAGGTAATCAAACTTAAATTTGACAAACTAAAGAAGTCAGTTCCTTCACCAGTTTGAGGTTAATATCCCATATAGATAGATAGATAGATAGATAGATAGATAGATAGCCTTTATTGTCATTATACAAAGTACAAGTACAAGGTACAACGAAATTGGAGTGCTACTCCCTTTGGTGC
>VVHJ01065680.1:0-19016 GCA_015107715.1 Tylochromis polylepis
TTTCAGGGAGAGGACGGTGCTCCAGGAAATGGCACAGAAGGTTGTCATGGTTTCCAGGTAGGTAGATAGTTCATCTCATGTGTGGAGCAGCTTTCTCGCTGTAACTATGTATATTTTTGATGCTTATGTGGTTTAATTTTTTAGGGTTACCCTGGGCCCCGTGGAGACCCCGGTGAGCCGGTAGGTTCTCTATTTTTTACGTAGACAATCGGGCCACGTTTTTCATCTGAGATCAGACGTTGTGATCCACGTTTGTTAGAGGCAGCCATTAGCTGAGCTAAAATTGATGGGCTTTGTTGGCCCTTTTATCATCATTATCATTTAATCATCTGTCTTTGCCGGTGCTCCCCTGTAACTGTTTATATCTGCTGTGCATTTATCAGGGCGGCAGGGGGACTCCTGGACCCAAAGGAGACGATGGCGAGGCCGGAGATCCAGGGCCCGATGTAAGTCCAACTCTGACTTCTTTTCCATCTTTGAGTTGCTACTTGCTCTTGATCTCATTTTATCTTTCCTCCATTCCTTTCTTGGCGCAGAGAGCTGACAGGATATGAGTCACACGGCTACTATTTTAGACATATTTTCATACTTATTTTTTCATTTGGCGCCTTTTAACAAGTCTCATATTACAAAGTGACTTGTTGTCTTTTCTGCTTTTCATTTATTTTTTTCTTCTTTAGTCTAGAAATATTTTGCTGCTCTTGTTTTTTTGTCTTTCACCCACACTTTCCTCCTGTTCTGCAGCTGGAAATGCTTTCTTAAGTACTTTTGAACACATTGGGGATGAGGGCTTTGAGCTGATGCAGCTGTGTATATGTTGTTGTCAAGGCTACCAGGAAATGAGCAGAGACGATGAAGGGACTGCATTACTTTTTTTCTGGTGTGTGTGTGTGTGATCGTTCGCGTCTGTTGAGCATGCAACGCTGTAACCCCTGGTTCAACTTGGCCGTGTTTACGTTCAAATAATTTCATTTCCAGGGTTCGAGTTTCATGGCATGAATGTTTCTGTCCTTACATCAGTGCACCCTGACCTTTTCCTGCAGAGCAGTCACACTCTGTGAGCTGTGGATTTACAGCAGGATAAGATACCGTACGGTTCAACCTACAGAAAACATCTCATGTAAACCGAGTATACACTGTATGGACTGTCTTACAGTGACTGAGCGAATCTTTCTAAGAGGTCCGCAGTCTCTGTGATTTCAAATTCTTGGTGAAGTATAATCAAAACTGCAACCACATTTTTAGTAAGCTTTGGAAATGAGGCTTGGAACATCGTATCATAAGTAAATAGTATTTCTAGAAATTGCCTGTGATATGGCACTTTATGATCTGCTAATGAACAGCAATTCCAAATCATAAGCATTTTCATAGGTATTTTAAATCTGAGGGGAGACTTTAAAAGACTCTAAAACAGCAATGTGTAAAAAAAATCTGGAAAAAATAGGAAGCAAGCAAAAAAGAAGCAAAGAGGGAAAGCTGATCGAGCTAAATGGCTAAACAGTTACCGTATTTGCTTGGTACTGTAGTAATGTATCAGTAATGTACATATGTGACATATGTACATGATACGTTCACTCTGACACCAGTGTAATAAGCATATTCTCTACATGAGGCAACCCAAAGTATCTGGTTAGCTTAGCATAAAGCATGAAGACTAGCTTAACTCTACCCAGTGATACTTGTTTAATATATGCCAAAAGTTCAACAAGAGCTCAAGTTTTCTAGTTTTTAGCGGCTGACCTGGTACATAGGTGGGTGCACGCTGTCATCGTAAACCATTTTGAACACACAGGGATTAGTTTAGCAGAACTGGTGCTAAGCTAACCTGTTGTTGCCTGCAGCCTTGTATTTGGAAGCGGCAGTGGTGACTGTTCTCTCATCTAGGTTTGCAAAACAAGCCCAGTTAGTTACCAAAATGATGTACCATTTAACAATGGTTTAATTTCCACACCGCACCCTCTATCAGGCCATGACAAAATCATAGACTAAAAACCACATAGTTAACATAATTAGATGCCTTTTTTTTTGTATAGCTCAGTGAAAACAAAGAAGTTCTTTTGGTCCGCTCATTCTCAGAGGCATGCATTTATTTCTGTTTTCTTCTTATATCTTTCTCCCTAGACAGTGACTGTATTGCTTCCACAAATTCTCAGCTGTTCACAAAAAAACTTTTTTTGTTGGATGGTGGAAGGCTGTGAACGGCGTGTGGCTTTCCCACCAATTTAAAGTTGTGCCTAACATACTTTTGAGATAATATTCTGCACAAGGTATGACAAACAGTCGCATCTGGATGTAATCGCCAAATATGACGCCATAAAATCAAGCCTATGATTTGTCTGGCTGTTTGTGTAACCGTGGATGATGTAGTTCATGTTCATCATACTAGTGTTTGAAGTTGAGCAGTAATTGGAGTCACGTGTATTGCGCGTACACATATGTTGAGGTATATATGTGTGTGTGCACGTGTGTGTTCCAATTAAAGGCTCACATCTGTTGGCATGTGTGTGGAAAAGCCAGATGGTTGGCATTACCATCTCCCCGACCGTCCTTGTGTCTCTGCTGTGTCTGTCCACTGTAGGTAGATGCTTGTGTTGCAGGAGTGTGAGCTAGTCCCTTTCTGCTTACGGTGCTTTACATTCCTGCCTGTGTGTCACTCCCAGTCAGGATGTTTCTGGAACAGACATTTCTCCGTTAATGATCTGTAATATTTTCATTCACATTTTTAATGCGGTCTTTTAAATAAAGAGAGTAAATACACTTTTATCCAAAAATGAGCCCTTTAAATCATTATATATCGCACACAAGCACCCACTTTAAAACAGTTTCTGCTCTAAAATTCTTCTCGTGTGTTTGAAAGATTCTATTTTTATTTTTTAATCATCTTTTATTTTAGTATCTGCTTTCAGCTTACCGTTATTGTGAAATTCTTTACAGCTGCCTGCTTTCGTTCTCAAACCAAAATGCCCACATTTCTTTTAAGTGCGTAAAAGTATCTGTGGGAACCTAGAATTCAAAGATGTGATCATTGTCCTAAATCGATTTGTTTAGCTCTGTGCGCTTGTGCAGGCCGAGCCACAATCTCACAGCGATCATCTGTGGGTCAGGGCGCAGCAGCTGCAGGGGCTTTGGCTGCTTCATCCCCCTGCATAGTTTGGTAGCTGGCCCTGATGAGACATGGCACAGCACTTCAGTGGATTTCTCCAAGATCAGACAACAAACTGGTGCTTATAATTTCTGAAACTGTGTGTGGAGCAGTCAGGAATCCTTTGTCTTTGTATCTCTGTATACACAAAATAAATGACGGTGCTCCACTTTCTCCTCTTCCTCCACTTCTATGATTTAAACTACCAAACTCAGTTAGAGACAAAACTCTTCTGAAGTTTTATATTTATTACTTATTTCCATAGTCAAGCACAGAGCCATAAAAAGCAAACAAATGAGCACACACGCACGCATGCACACACACGCACATACACGCGCACACACACAAGTCAGGTTGTTTTGCAGTCAGGTAATCGCTTATACAGTAAGTCAGTAAAAAGGTTTTAGTTGGACTCTGGATCTAAAAGGTGTGCCACTGCAGCTGTTTCCAGTTTGGACAAAACTATGAGCTCATCACAAACGTTGTGGTTGTTGTTTAGCAGTGCTTTGCCACACAGCATTGCGCGTTCATTGTGATTAGTGTGTAAATCAACTTAGTTTCTTTAAACAGCTTTTCAGCCTGTAATTTGAAAAGATTTACAATCATTTATTTCAAAAGAGAAAAAAAAACAAAGATGCGACCCTTTCTGACCCTTTTCATTTTCTTTTTCTTTTGACAGAATGACGAACCAGGGCCTCCAGGACCAAAAGGGGCCAAAGGTCACAGAGGGTCCGAGGGCAAGCCGGTAAGAATGACACTGAGTGTGCACGTATGTGTGTGATGAATGAATGCGTAAAACAAAGATTCATGGGCAATGCCAGCATGAATATTTTTTCTGTTCATTTTATTTGTGCACTTGATTAGTTAATTAATTAAAACATTAATTCTTCTTAATATGAAAGAAATACAGAATCAGCAGGCCCTTAAGAAACTGAGCTAACAAGAGCACAGCTAGCTGTCAACTCACAGACGCCAAGCACGGCACCAAACCGCATGCTAAGAGATGCTATGTTTCCTTAAACTGGCAAGTAAAGGTTGTGGCGTTGCTTCATGTGAAAATATAAACAAAGCTAAATGATAGCATGTTCTCTGAGATCAAGCATTACTCAGGACTACGCGTTCTCCCTGCTTCATGTCTTCTCCTCCTGTTCCCTTTTCTGTCTTGTGTCTCTGTGCATATTTTGTATGAAAAGCTTGCGCCGTGTGCTCTGAGTGCTGTTTTTCTCCTCTACAATTAACAGCTGTCTCTCTCCCTCTCTCTTTGTCTCTTTTCCTGTCTTTCTCCTTCTCTGATGTGTGTTTGCTAGTCTGGTGTTTTTAACGCAGAAACCAGTGCCGTTAACCAGAGCTGAATGTCTGCTAAAACAAAGCAGACGGTTTTCCTGCAGCCGAGCGAGGAAAAACAAAAAAACCCTCCCAAAATTCTGTGGCAGTGAACTTTTGGACGTTTCAGATGTTGCTGCAGAACAACAGTGGCGAGCATGAAATGTGTGGGCGTGGATTGTGGGTTCAGTTATGGTGAGAACCTGGTGTACAGTCAAAGGAGTAACGGCTTTTTCAAAGAAGCCCCCCATTTTTTTATTTTTTTAAAATTCCAACTGAAACACAAAAACTTTCCTATAACTTCCTCTGTCATCTTGAAGCCAGACCAGATAGATTTTTGGACAGATTTTTTTTTTTTTTTTTAAAAAGACAAAAAAAAAAAAATTTTTCAGGAGGATGAATCACTCGAGTCTCCCTATCTCCTTTTCAGGGACCACCAGGGCCTCCCGGACCACCAGGAGCTGACGTGAGTATCAAGATAAAAATGGAATCAATCCATTTAACGTGAGCCCTCGCCCTCAGTTTAGCCGTAGCACCAGAGGGCTAAGCACCACACACTTAATTCCCCCCTGAGGCTGTGCAAGTTTTGGATCTGCAACTGATACTGTGTGTTCAGTCCAAAGCCACACAGCCAATTTCCTGAACACAAAACCCCATAGCCGCTCTCTGACTTCTAAGTAAAATATCACGTAGTCATGTTTTCATTTTCCTCTCCTTTGGAGCGGCTCAGAAGCAGTCAGGGAGCTGGCTGTGTGTTGTGTTTGAATGTTATGTAATGTGATGTAAGTCTGTGGCCATATTGTAATGTATCCTCCGCCTCTCTCTTCAGGAATGTGAAATTCTGGATATCATCATGAAGCTCTGTTGTAAGTTCAAAACGTAACTTTTTGCATGCTTACTCACAGAAATGAAATTCTTTATGTTAAGGTTTTCTCTGTCATATATATATATATATACTGTTACAGTGGTGATGTGGTGGTGGTATGTTAAACATAGCAGATGTTTCCGATAATGAGGTCAGCATATGTACAAGTAATCCCTGTGAGCCAAAAGCTAAGACTTCAGATTGTCAGTTTCAGACTCTTGGTGTTTTGTATGATGTCATAAACAGGGGATCTCCCTAATGTGGTCATCTCGGGCAAACAGCTCTGACTAAGAGAACAGAAGGCCTGCTGTTCAAAGCTTCTGTTTGTCAGGGTCACCCAGTCAGAAAAAAAGGATGGCTTAAAGTCTACACTAACTAAAAACACATGTACAGCTTATTCGATTAAAACTAACATCATCCATTTGAATCTGATTTTTAAAAAGTCTCAGTTTTTATTACATGAAAGCAAACTGCAGTGCAGTCTGGGTAGTGATGTTGAATGGTTGGAACAGTCTTGGACTTTACATTGAGATAAACAGGAAGTTATTCTGTTTGTCCTTTTCGATTTGAACCTGATCGTATTATAACCGAGGAGGAAACCATACTGGGTATCACTCAAACTGGACATCCATACCCAGCACCAATTTGCCTTGAGAGACCCATCCCAGCATAGGATCTAAACTCCTCCACCACGATAAGGTGATGTTTTACAGAGGGGAATTCAGAAACCTACTGTGAAGAAAATAAAACTGAGGAACATAGCCTTAGTCTTCTTGAGGGGTTCAGTGTCGTGTGGACTGGGCAACTTTCCCAGGTGGAGGGCTGTCTTGGTTGATGCGCCTCTGCAAAGCTGCATGGAACTCGATGAGCTGGTTTGTCAGACTGGGGTGGTGTTTCTTCTTTTTAAGAAGGGAAACACAAGGGTGTGGTCCAACTTGAGCAGAATCGGCACTCCTCAGCTCCCTGGGATGTTCTGCGTCAGGGTGCCGTTGGGAGAGTCTGTCCATTGGTCGAACCTCAGATCCAGGAGTAACAATTTGATTTTCCTCCTGGTCGTGGAACACATGACCAACTCCTTTTCCTCTCAAGGATTTCACATGTGTTTTGTGGACCTGGATAAAGATATCCCTCAGGGTGTCCTCTGGGATTGCTTTAGTAGTATGAGGTGTCTGGCCTGTTGTGATGGCCCATTCTGTCCCCATACAACCTCAGTAACAGCTTGGTTTGTATTGCCAGCGCTAGGTCAGACCCAGCAGCGTTGCTCACAGATTTTAGATATAAATTTTATGGGCAGAGAATTTTTAGGCATTGTTGAGCAGAGGAGAGTTTCTGGTTTTGTGGCTTCGGGATCACCTCTGCTTTTGCAGAAGATGTGGTTCCTCTGACTTCATCGGGAAGGTCGTCAGACAGTTTATAGCTCAGTGTGAAACAGCGGGAATGAGAATTAGCATCTCCAGGCCTGAGGCCTTGGTTCTCAGCTGGAAAAGAGAAGAGTGCTCATTCCAGGTCACGAAGGAGTTGCTGCTCAGCTATCTCAGGGAAATGGACAGATGGATTGGTGTAGCATCGAGCGTGATGCATACCGCTGCCACCACATCTCTGCTTAGGCTACTGCAAAGATGAGGCAGTCTAAGGAAGAATCTCTGCTTAGACTGCTGACCCTGTGTACTAGACCCTGAAAAGTGTTGGAAAATGAATGAATGGATGGTGCTCCACTAACAGTGTTCACAGAAATCAGCATCTACTGATGTAATATAGTCCTCCACTACTATTCTTTTTTTAAAATCCAAATAAACTTTGTGTTCAAACAGTTAGACGTGGTCCACAAACACCTGTTCATGCACATCTGCTGGCCATCATAAGTCTGCATCTGACATATTCTTAAGAGCTTGAAAAAAGAACTTTAACTGGACTTAGAGAGGCTTCTTCAGCTCTAAAAACAAAAGGTGGAGAGTCTCAGGTATTTAACCTCTAGTGGGTGTTGTCGCCTTTGGAAATGATCCTGAGAGTTGTTGTTCTGCTACTTGACCTGCTACTGACTGCTGGTCATTGCCATCAGCGGGGTTTAAGACTGAAACCACTGCGAGACCTTGTCCTCCTCTGTTATGTGACCTATTGGCGTCACTTGAGGTAACTGTGAGTGGGGGTTGAAGCAACGGGGAAGGGATCTCAAGACGGTGGCTACAATGAGGGTCTTTCCCAGTGGGCACAGGTGGCCTCCTTTACACCTTTTACAAGCCATCTGTCTACTCGGTCCAAAATATGAACATTCTTATTGTCCTTTGTCCTTTAAGTACAAGTGTACACCTGAGTGTTGTCCTGCTGAATGAGAGGTGAAACGTTTTCACAAACTAAAGACGTTAAGACGAGCTCTTAAGACTACCATGACCTGGATGATCGACAGACATCTGACACATTGGTCACTGCTGAGCTGATTGAACTGGCAGGTTGTCATCTTCCTATGTGAACAGAGTCATGACCAAAGGTTTGCTTTCACAGGTTCTAAGTCTTGTATTGGATGGTTTAGTGCCTAGCCTGAGAGGATTTTATATTTACCATTGTTGACTTGAAGTCCAAAGCCATTGATTCATTCATTGTTCATAACCAGCAGCATTTGTGAGCGCCATTGGTTTATCCATTCTCAAAACACAGCCACAGTCCTTTGGGAAGGTGCCACAAGCATTTTCCTGCTCATTTCTCTGTTTCTTCACAACAGGAAAGATTTTAAGGCTAATATCACTTCCCTTGTTTCCTTTCAACTGGAAATGAAAGCCAGATGCAGAGCAGTGTGGCACAGAAACTTGTAATGATAGTGTTTGAGTTTAGATCATCATCCCAGAGGAAAAATAACGGCAGCTTTCCTTAGGTCATAATATGTAGTAAACATTGAGGATTCTTTCACTTTTTTCACAGAATCGTTCGTGTATTTTAAGCCAGTGCTTCACTAGAAGATGGCATTTATAGCATTTTGAGGGCCACAAGTTTTTAGTGTAAGAAAAGAACAGCTAAAAGTGAACCAAAGCTGATCTTACACAGTCTGAAAATACAAATATGGTGCAGGAAATTGGTACAACAGGGCCACTTTAAACAGTTGGCCTTCTTTAGCTCAGTGCTAGGTTAACTCTAATGATAATCTCTGCATTTCATTAACTTTGATTTGTGTTTTTTCCCCCCCGTGCCCTTCTAATCACCCCCAGCTTGTTGTGGTAAGTTTGGAGTCATTACCTATATTCTTCCCCGCTGTCTGTGGCTACTTTGACCATTAGCCTTTATGAAATTATTCATGTGTGTGCCTCCAGAGTGTAAGTGTGCACCCGTGGACCTGGCGTTCATTGTGGACAGCTCAGAGAGTATTGGTTCTACAAACTTTGCTCTTGCCAAAGACTTTATCATCACAGTCATTGACAGACTGATAAAAGACCAGCAAGTCAAGGTAATGTCCTCCTTTAATTTATCCTGCGTTTTGGCATTGCATTTCATATTCGTCAGCTTTTTCCTAACCTCTGCCACCATCTGTCAGCCACATGTTTGACCTTTGTGGGTTTTGTTGTTTATTTAAAATCATTCTAAGAATGGTGCTAAAACCATTTTTCAGAGATGTTACGAAATGCTCGCCTCGAGAACAAACCTCAAAATAGAAAAGTGTGAATGAAAGTTATTCCCTTGTGTTTGGAACGTGCTTTTATGTCTCTCCAGTGACTCTCCTCTCCCAGTTTGGTTGCAATTAGTCAGGATGGGTGGGACACAGAAATGTTGACAGAGGAAAACACACAGACCAAAACACGCAGTCGCCATGCAATGCTTTTTTTTTTTTTTTCTTTCCAGTTTGCTGTGGATGAGTCCACAGTGAGTGTAGTCCAGTACAGTGGATCGAGAGCCCAGGAAGTTGTTAGGCTAGGCTCGAGTCTCGCCGAATTCAAACAGTGAGTTCACACACCCGTGCTGCAGGAGTCTCTGGCTTTCTTTGTTCTTTATAAATGTACTTTAAGAATTTTGTAGTGCAGTAAAGAAAATTAGATAAGGGTAGCATTGTAGATGTTTACTTTGATTACACAAACATTATGCAGGAGCAGCTAATGGGTAATAGGTACTGATTTTTCAATAACTGAACATGAACATGGACAGTTTTTTATATAAGTTACAGTAGATTTCTAACTAACTAGGCAGCTCATTCTCTTTCACTTGATAATATTTTCTTTAAAGGTTTAAGACATTTTGGGGTCAACTTGAAAGAAATGCAGATGTGAAATGTAAAAGTGAGCGATCGAATGTGACATGATATTTGGATGCAAGCTATAATGGGATATTAAGAATCCCCATATGCCAGTATCATTCCCTGAATGCTGCCAGTACAAACAAAAGCAGCATTTAAGTCATTCTTAAAATTTTAAAGAGAAAAGATAGAAAGTTTGACCTTGGAGAACAGGTCAGAGGTCCAAAGTAACGTGATATTAGAATCCCATATATGAGGCCTTTATGCTCTCAATACAAACAGTGGCTGTAATGGACAATGAAGGACTATTCTATCCTGAGAAACAGCACTATAGATCAGATCAGAAGTAGATCTGTCGCTGTTAAGATAAGTAATTACCACTTAGACTGTATTTATTTGGAAACAGAAATAACAGTTTAAATGTATAAAATGAAAGAACTTTTGAATACAGCATGTTGTATCCTTTTTACATGCTGCTTATGTGTTATGTTTTGACGTTAAACACGTTTTCTTCGTGCGTGTCTGTGCAGGGCAGTGAGAGAGCTGAAGTGGCTCGCTGAGGCCACGTACACAGGCGAGGCCCTTGATTTTGCTTTGAGCAACACACTCAGTCAGATGAAGAAAGACAACAAAGTCGTTCTCGTTCTCACTGATGGACGCTCTGATATCGACAGAGACAAGACCCCCCTCAACATACTCTGCGGTAAAGGCCTTCAGGCAAGTGTGACACACTTTGATGCACACTCTGTAGACGGTTGAATCGCATCCCCGTACGGGCAAACCTGAGAGATCCCTTGCTTCATCTCTAGGTCGGTGGTTTAGGAGTAAAGGACTACTCGGGCCGTCAGCCCAACCAAGAGCAGCTTGACGACGTGGTGTGTAGGAGTGACCCCAAGCCAGGCTTTTCCTTCGTGCTGGAAAACTTTGCTGAACTTCTCGAAGACAATTTCCTGCAGAATCTCACAGCCAGAATCTGTAAAGGTACAGCACAGCTCCACATATTTACATAACCTATGAATGCACTCCTTATCTCGTTATTAGGGTTGTTTTAGCAGCAGCGTATTAACGATATACCAAGACAAGAATACGAATGAAGTGGCGAGACACAGGACTTTCACCCAGCAGATTTAGATTTTTTTTTTTTTATTAATACTTAATACTACACCGTTTCTAGTTTCAGTTTTCAGTTTAGTTACTTTTAATTGCAGACTCTTTCACATGCAAAGCGACAGGGGCTTTCTTGAACATCCGGGCATCTGTGTCAGCTGCAGTGACAGAGAAACATTAAATACTTCTTTGTAGTAACAAAATAATATGCCAGTAATCTGATCTTGCAGTTGTTCAACCAGCTGGAAACAGTCATTTGGAAATGAACTGACTTATCTTGTGCTTTCTGTTACAGAGAAGAAATGCCCAGACTACAGATGTCCCAGTAAGTCTGTTGTTCTTTTCCAATACACAGCTGCGCTTGGTTGTGTTATGTTTGTACTACTTTACTGCGTTCGACAATGTCTTGTGTCGCTCATTCAAAAATCAATTGTTCAAAACTGGTTTTGCACCTTTCGTGCAAGTTAGTGCAGTTCAAAGTGCTTCACAGCTGGCAATGAGACATAATAAGGAGGAATAAAACAGAATTAATATGCAATAATAAACCATTTTCAAAAATTAGAAAGACAAATCTAAATTTGAAATGGCCTATAAAGTAGGATGAGAGTAAGTCAAATAACTCTTAAATCAATTTAAAAATAGGTATTAAAATATTTCATTAAAAATGTTTAAAAAAATAAACAAAATAAAATAGCAATAAAAATAAATAGTTAAAAACACAGAAAGTTAATTAAAAAAAAATAAAATAAAATATGCGACATCAGTAGGACATGTAGGAAAATTGATGCTGAAGAGACTGGATTTAAATTTCTTTTTAAAGATTTCAGAAACTTTTGCTGCTCTCGGGTCTTCCTGCTGTTTTAGCAACGTGGGTGAAAGCTCATGGCTGCCTCTCTAAACATTTTCTTCCTGCAGACTGCGACAAGTAAAGACCCGAAATGCTCTATATGCCATCAGCGTGTGAGCCATAGATGCTGGAGTAAGGCCACGGAGTGCTTCAAAAACAAGCGAAAGGATTTTAAATTCAGTAGTGACAGGCAGCCAGTATAGACTTCAGAATCAATATAATGTGCTCTTTCCTTCATCTCCAAATAAGTGACCTAACTTCTGTTGATGTCACACATTTTAAGTAGACCAGATAGCAGGCCGTTACAATAATCAAGCTTGCTTGGCATAAAAGCACGTATCAGTTTCTCTGCGTTACTCGGACCGAGAAAAGGTCCCACTGTTTAAAGCAGAAGGAAGGCGATTCAGTGACAGACCCCGTATGAGCCCTGAAATTCAGATCAGAAGGTGCACGAAACACTCCCATGTTGCTTAGTGGCTAAAGGTAAGTCTGAAAGAAATCCCTTTTACATTCAGTTTCTTTCTCTGAGCTTTAGGCTGCCTCGCGAGCGGCCTTTTCTATATTGTTTTAAAGATTGTTTGAAAAAACTACATCTCAACAAAGTCACATCACGCAGTGAACGAGAGTTGAAAAAAAAAAAACCCAGACCAACAATAGATTTGAATCTGGACGTTAAATACATCATAAACAGATGCTGTGTTTCTCTCTTCTGTGCTGGAAAGCTTTAACCAGATGTGTTGTGTGTGTTATTTCTGCTTATATTGCAGTCAATTTTGCTCAAAGTACCGATATTTTGGTGATGATGGACAGCTCGGCCAGTGTAGGCCAGAAGAACTTTGAAATAAGCAAAACCTTTGCCCAACACTTGGCTGATCGCTTCCTGAGCGCAGAGAGGTCGCGTGGCATCACCGTTAGAGTGGGTGTGGGCCAGTATAGTCGGAACGCTCGCCTGGACGCGCAGCTGACTTCCAATCTGACCGTCTTGTCTAATCAAGTCAAAGAAGCTACCTTCCAAAATGATGGCACCAGTGTGACCCAGGCCTTGGAGTTTGCAATCAGGACTTTAGCCTCCCGCGGGGATGGATCAGGAGGCAGGAAGAAGCTGGTGCTCTTCTCTGACGGCAGGTCTCAGGGGGTCACCCAGCCTGTCCTGGAGAAGCGTGTTCGCGAGGTGGCGGATGCTGGTATTGAGCTCTTTGTCATCTCAGCTGGCACCCAGGTCAGCGAGGCCAACCTGCGCACCCTGGTGAGCAGAGGGCGACAGGACGACATCACATACGCTCAGCGCCATCTGTTCCGTCTCCCAGACTACCCATCTCTGCTCCGTGGGGTCTTCTACCAAACCGTCTCCCGCAGGGTGTCCATGCCTTGAATGGGGATACACCATACAACAGGACTAATACGCTTTACACTTTTAGTCCAATGATTATTCAGTCTCACTCATTTACAGTACACTGTGTTTAAAAAAAGAAAAGAAAGAAATGTCGCAAAATGACTAATGATTGTGTGGCAGAAAAAATGTAAATTCCTTCAAAAAAAATCACCCAGAAAACTTTTTTTTTTTTTTTTTTACCCCAACTTGATCCTCCAAGGTGGACCATCTTAGGCTGTGTACAAACCCTTCGCTGAGATCATCACCAAATGAAGGTATCTGACCTAAACCACCCAGTTTTAGAGCTTTAGAGACAGTGCACTATAAATTGCTGCCTTGGAGGTAAAGTTCAGGGTAAAAAAGCGTCAAATAAATGGGTCGCTCCGGTCCTGGAGAGCCATCAGTGATGGCCCATGTCGAAACCTGTTTCTAGCTTTCATCTGCATTAGGCTGACTCCTACTCAGGTATCCCTGTATCACTGTCAGCTTTGACTTCAGCTAATCACAGACGATTTAAACAAGGCTCTTTGAAACAGCACTTTCTTGTCTCTCCAGGACCGGACCTCCTGCCCTTCAAAGGATTCTGTTTAAGGTCTAATGTGGATTCTTTTTTGGGTTTTTTTTTTTTTCATTATAGTTCCAGCCACTCTTTCAAGTGGTTTAGATCTGTTGTGTGACAGTAACGCAAAATGAAGTGACCAATCACAGCTGTGAACTGAAAACATATACTTATTTTTACCTCCACCTCAATGACCTTTGATTCATTTTAAGTGTTAACATAGTCCACGATTGGAGAAAACTCGCACTGGTCATCATGTCAAAGTTATATTAAATCACCAAAACAGGATGTGACATCAGATGGGCTTATGTAGAAAGCCTGCTTCACGAGAACTCCACAGCTGGACCTTACCTGTGTGGTTCTGTCTGAGTATGTGTGAACCCTCTCTGTGTGTGGACATGTGTGTGCACGTTACACAGAGCCTCGGGCCGTTGTTCCATAAACAGCTGTGCTATGGTCACTGGTTCAGTAGTAATGACAAAAATCTGTTCTTTATTGTCTGTCCAGCAGAAACGCCTCAGTCTCTCTCTCTCTCTCACACACACACACACACACGCTTACACGCATACATTGGTTCAGTGACCTTGGAATCTGCCATGGCGGAAACCTTGAAAATAAACATGGCACTTGTGAAACTCTCACACCTACCCACACACAGAAAAATATACACACACCTTTTTAGATCCCCTTGAGTGTAAGTTCAAAGTTGTTGTTATCTTCGTTGGCTCAGAGTCACTGAGCTGTTGTTATTATCTGTGGTGCTACTAGTTTCAGTGTATCAGCCTCTACCCTTTTTGTTAAAGAAGATACTTTCACCGTGGGGATGCACAGCCTCAGTAGTTTCGTAAGAGCTCCTTCAATAAAGGTTGCTGCACCTAAGTGTCTCTGATCATTTTTGTCCAGTATATACACACACACACATGCACACACTCACAACCCTACTTTACAAAGAGCCTTTCACATATGTTCATGTACCTCTGCTGACAATTCTTTGGTTCAGATTAAAACATTGAGGAGGAAAAAAAATAATTTTTCCATCTCTCAGGCAGCGTTAGAAAACAACGCATACATTTTCATTGCTATGCAGATGATACTCAATTATATCTATCTGTGACGCCAGATGTCCCAGTCAGTTTAACTACAGACAAGTCTTTAACACGTGAATGACTGAATTTCCTGCAATTCTCTTCACCTAGATTCCAACAAACTGAGGTTATTGTACTCGGCCCTAAAAATCTTAGAAGCGTGGTTTCTAACCAGGTTTCTGCTCTGGGTGGCATGACCTCGGCGTCCACTAACAGTGTGAGGAATCTTGGAGTCATTTTTGATCACGATATGTTGAAAAACTAGTCCATGCATTTGTTACTTGTAGGCTGGAATACTGTGATTCATTATTGTCAGGCTGTTTTCAACGTTCCCTGGAAAGTCTTCTGTTGATCCAAAATGCATATTTCTCCCATATTAGTTTCTGATCATTTGCTCCCCGATGAATCCAGAATCAAATTTAAAATCCTTCTCATATACAAGGTCTCGAATAATCAGGCCCCATCATATCTTAAAGATCCCATAGTACCTTATTATCCTAACTGAGCACTTTGTTCTCAGACTGCTGGCTTACTTGTGGTTATTTAAAAGTCGAATGAGAGGCAGAGCCTGCAGCTTTCAGGTCTGTGGAACCAGTTCCTGATTTGGATTTAGAAGACAGACACCTTCACTACTTTTAAGATCAGGCTTAAAGCTTTCCTTTTAGAGAAAAACGTATAGTTAGGGTCAGATCAGGTGAGCCTGAACCCTCCCTTAGCTACGCTGCTTTAGGCTCAGACTGCTACGTGTTTTTCATGCCTCTCTTTTTACTCTTTAATTTTTGTCTTCTCTTTCTGATAGTTTGTGTTTTGCCCTAATTTCTCAATGTTCTCTTTTTAATCTTCCCTTCCCCTCAGTAACAGGTGAGGCCTGTTTCCTTGTTATTCCTGGCTATGAAAAATTAAGCAGATAGCTGATTAATTGATTCCAAGTGTGGAACTTGCATTTTTCTTTTCCCTGTAATTCTCAGTAATGATGACCAAAGAGATATCAGTGGGCAAATCCATCATCAGGCTTCAAAAACACCATAAACGCATCAGAGAGAGAGAGCAAAAATATTTAGGAGTGGTCAAATCAGCAGGCAGTGCACTGGTCAGCTCAGCAACACCAAAAGACCTGGAAGACAGAAAACAACTAAACTGCAGACAACTGAGAGAAGTATTTCCATGGTTAAGAAAAGCATCTTCATAACATCTAACCAAGTAAACGACACTGTCAAGAAGATAGAGATCTTATACAATCAATAATGAAAATGAGACAAAATAAGATTGTTTACAATCAAGACATGGATTCATGAATGGAAATAAGAGGGTTTGCAACAAGGTGCAAACTACTGGTTGCTTTTGAAAACAGGTAGGCCAGATTAGACTTTTCCAGAAAACATCTAAAAGGCCCCGTAGAGTACTGGAAAAAAAGACAAAAGTATAAAGAAGGACAGAAACAGCTTCTGATCCATAGCATACTGTATTAGCCAACACGGTGGGGGCAGTGTTATGGTGTGGGCATGTATGGCTGCCTGCAGAACCAGATCTCTACTAATTATTGATGACGTGACTGCTGACAGAAGCAGCAGGATGAATGCTGAAGCACACAGGACTATACTCTGTTCATAATTACCAGAATGGTGCAGGACTGATCAGCTGATACGTCACTGTCCAAATGGATAAGGATCCAAATAGTGCTGCAAAGGCAACCCAAGAGTTTCTCAAAGCAAAGAAATGAGATCTTCTTCGATGGCTAAGTCAGTCAGCTGATCTCAGCTCAGCAGAGTGTGTGTTTTAGTTATTAGATACAAAACTAAATGCAGAAAAACTCACAAGCAAACAACAACTGAAGGTTGTCGTCTACATACACCAGCATTTGTGAGTGTGGTGGAATTACAAAATCAGACAGACAGTTAGTGATATTCTGTGTAAATGATGTGGGACTGTCACAAAAGCCTTGTGGCAATCTTGTGTATGTATATTTTTTGCCTTGATATGTGAAGCCAAACCAGCCTTGTGAACTCTCATGCACTGGTATAGAAAAGAAAGCGTTACTTAAATCAGCTACAGTAAAATTTGTCATGTCTGGTTTTAGCTGGTTTAACAAAGTGTGTGGGTCGGGGATGCATGGTGCAATACTTTCTATGGCCTGGTTCACAGCTCTTAAGTCTTGAACCATGTGCTGGTCTGGAGGCCGACGGGTCAAGCGTCCAGTAATAATGGAAATCCCCACTGCCCTGATGAACCATTGTTTCAGCAGTTTCTCCTTTCCCTGCAGCTATCATTCCAGTGGACGTTGGAATTATTGAGATTCCAAGTTTTATCATCATCTCTCTCTCTAACAGATTTACAGGACATGTCGGGCACATCACAACTGAACCCTGAGCTGCCTCTCCTGTGGTTGGATCTCTAATCCACACTGGTTTAGAGATTCTATATTGATTTAGCTGACCATTTGCAGATTTTACATAAATTGTACCACTTGAAGGGTCTATACCTGACATATGATCTTTCAGGACTGTTTTGTCTGCCCCTGAATCACACAAAAATTGAATAGTTTTACCTCGCACAGTCAATACGCGAACTGGTTTCACTTCTTTCCCTGATAAGTTTAACAATACTTCAGTTAGATCTATGGTTTGGGGCACAGGCTGTTGTTGATTTTGGCAATCTAAAGAATCATCTAAACGTGTGTGTGTTAGCAGTGTCTAGCCTGTCCCTGAAAAAAAAAATTCATCTGCTAAGAAGGCGGCGGCCGCAGAACTGTGTGAGTTCTTTTTATTTTTAATTGCTTCCTGTGCATGGCGGGCCCAGTTCATGCATTTAACGGACCCGTCAATGTTGTGATTAACAGTTTGCTTTCTAATGAAGTCAACAATGGGTGAGTGTAAGCCGTTCATCAGAGCATGTTTTAGGTGCTTGCTGATATGGGCTGGTCTTATCTGGACTCTCTTCAATTCTCTCTCTCTTGTTTCAATACACCTGAAGTGGACTGTACCGTCTCATCTTCAGGTTTTACAGCTACTGCCTGCAGAGCTGTTCTCTTTACTTTTCCTGCCTTCAACCAGTTTTTCCTTCAAAGTCTTATTTATTTATTTATTTATACTTGCTTGATTACCCATTATGACAAAAATTGGCATCACAGACCACGTGTCTGTTCCGCACTCATTCCCACAAACACATACACACACAAACCAGGCCTAACGTCCGCTTCTCCGGACCCTGCAGGTGCTCTGTCCCACACAGTGACAAAGACTTCGTGCTCCGCCTCAGCAGCAGAGACTTCAACACAGTCCCAAAAAAACCCGGCTGCGTGCTCCGTCCCACAACGACAGAGACTTCAACAGGCCCAGACACACACGCACGGTTATAGAGGCGTTTTCTTTCAACTTACCTGGTGTTGTTTGAGCGCAGTTTGGGTCTTGGATTCCATCAATCAGCGCTCATCGAGGGGAAAACTAGACACTATTATCACCGGCCTGGCCACGAATTTATGTCCCAGGGCTTTCCTGCAGGTACTCCTATTAGTCCTGGCTGACATCAGACTTCGGTGTGTCGGTCTTCTCCTCGGTGAACGTGATTTTGGAATCCAGCTCGAAGGACCAATTTATGTTGGGTTTATCGAGGCACAAACCCCCGCTGGAACACAAAAACAACTACACGGCAAAACAAGACCAGGAGACGCTCTGTTTCTTTCCAAACTCGGAAGGGAAGTCAGCCCAGTTTTTAAGGAACGATGCCTTCATGTAAACGTCAGCCAACTTCAACTGACTCCCTCGTGGTCGCTCTTTTTATTGTATGCAATTACAAAAAACACATGACAGAGTGTGTGTGCTTTCACTGCTAGCATACATGGCTCACCAAAAACAGGATGTATGTAACCTATCAGTGAACTTAGTAAGCACAGGCAGTGTGCTGAAACCACAAGCGCTCGCCACCAAGAAAACAGGAACTTGCAATAGGTCACATCTCAAATGAACATTTAAGGTGTGAAGTTTTGCACTTTTAATAACGCAGAACAGTCTACTTTCTGAAGCTATGTCTAAACTGCTTCCTCTCATCTTCATGGTGCACTTATCAGACCTAATAAGGATAAGACACTTTACCAGCATAAAAATGATTATATATCTCCAATGTTAGGTTAACACAACTCCCCCGGGTCTTGATCTTCTCAGGCCACCAAAGACGACACTGGAACCCAGCAGTTTCTTCCCAAACTCTTTATTTTATACCAAAAACACTTAAAAACTTCCGGAAGGGAGATGTGCTTCAGATCCAGTTTCCCTCTTAGAAGATCTCAGAAATCTTTGTGTGTGAACATTTTATACAGCCAAGCCCCTGTTGTAAATCCTCCATGAGGTGTAATGTTTGTGTATGTACATGCACATCCGTGAGTGCCCGTATATACACATGTGTATGTAAATTCCTGTCGGTACCATGAAGTGCCATCTCTCCTTAAACAGTCCCTGGAGATTTTCCATTGAGGTGTCCATGCTTTTGTTTTAGTTCAGTTACAGGTTT
>VVHJ01065681.1:0-13475 GCA_015107715.1 Tylochromis polylepis
TAGCTCCTAAGAAACCACCACTAAGGAAAAACAACAAGCAGAAGAGATTTGTTTGGGCCAAGAAACACAAGGAATGGACATTAGACCAGTGGAAATCTGTGCTTTGGTCTGTTCAAAATTGAAGGCACACTGAACCAGCATGGCTACCACAGCATCCTGCAGCAACATACCATCCCTTCTGGTTTGTGTTTAGTTGGACCATCATTTATTTTTCAACAGGACAATGACCCAAACACACCTCCAGGCTGTGTGAGGTTCTATTTGACCAAGAAGGAGAGTGATGGAGTGCTGCACCAGATGGCCTGGCCTCCACAGTCACCTGACCTAAACCCAATCCAGATGGTTTGGGATGAGATGGACCGCAGAGTGAAGGCCAAAGGGCCAACAAGTGCTCAGCATCTCTGGGAACTCCTTCAAGACTGTTGGAAAACCATTTCAGTTGACTCCCTCATGAAGCTCATCGAGAGAATGCCAAGAGTGTGCAAAGCAGTAATCAAAGGAAAGGGTGGCTATTTTGAAGAATCTAAAATATAAAACATGCTTTCAGTTATTTCACACTTTTTTGCTTACTATACAATTCCATATGTGTTCATTCATAGTTTTGATGCCTTCAGTGAGAAACTACAATGTAAATAGTCATGAAAAAAAAGAAAAAACATTAAATGACAAGGTGTGTCCAAACTTTTGACTTGTAGTCTATATTGATACTGTGCTTTTTAGAGACCTAGAATGTAAATGTGCCTTTCTTCAAAGGACTTTGGGTCAGTTTCTGTTGTTTAAATGTGCTATAGGCTATAAAGAATTGACATGACAGTCAACAGAAAAAGGTTCAGATATTTTTCGTAGTGCATATTTGAGGTATATTTTTTCATTTAAAAAAATAAAAATGTATTTAACACAGTTCAGTGGAATACATACTGGACCATTCTCTCACTGTATTGTTAATGTTATTTGAGCTTTGCACAAAAGATCTAGTGACTAAAGAATTGAATTTTGTATGGAATCTTTTTACAAGGTTGGTTATTTGCACAAAGTACATGACTACACACAGGAGGAGGCATTTTGGTAAACCTTACTTCAGTGGAAACAGTTTTTAAAGAGCAAGTTGGCCTCAAACCCCTCACTCTTCTTTCATGATACATATTAAATCTCAGGGATTTAATTGGGAAACTGTGAAACTGGGGAATTTATTTGGCTTTGTTTGCATGATCAGACAGCAGTCGAACAAGATTATTCTCTACTTCTGGAGCGGGATTTAATATATCAGCAAAATACTAATCTAGTGTTTCTTGACCAATAACATGAGACGAGTGTCCTGCAACATATAGTTTTCAGTCTATCTTGCAAAAGCTTATGTTCATTTAAATCTGAAAATGCTTACTACACATCAACATGTATCACCCTACTTTTTTAAACCCTCACCTTGTTGCATACAAAACTTGAACCAACATTCATTAACTTCTACATTGTTATAATGCCTATTTATCTGTTTTAAATATTGCAGTGCCTGGCTTATGTGCATATTGTCAGCAATCTGTCCAAACAGCAAATGGAACAACACATTGGTAGTTTTTGCTACTTCCAAATTATTTCTTGCAGACACAGGGAGCATAAACTGGTCTCAGTGAGCAGTCTATGATTACTGAGTTTTAAAAAGTTTATAAATGATCCAAGAGGATGAGTTCACTATGAGAGCAAGGCATGAGTGTCTTTTGGAGTGTAGAGGTATCGTTAATAGTGGCCAAGGTATCCTAATCTATAAGCTTTGAAAACCCTGACCCTGCTGTTGAACATCCAAAATCTTGTGGACAGTTTAAATGGGTTCGTCATTCACTATCCCGGTGGGTAGTGAGGGATTGGCAAGGGGACACCGGAGGCTGGAAGAGACTGGTTTGATTTGGAAAACGTGGAAGGTAGGGTGAATTTTATGGTGATGTTGGCTGCATTCCCTTCAAACAGAGCCAGACCAGTTACAGTGTCTAAATCGATACAATAGGGTAGCGGGTTATCGTAAAATTGAATCTGCCAAAAAATGGCTGCCACCTGGCTTCGCTGGAGTTAGCATTCTACAGACAAAAAAAGTTTTTGTGGCTAGTCCACACTGTAAAAGGCTCCTCGGCCCCCTCCAAAGTGTCTCTCCACTCTTCTAAGGCCAGTTTTATGACCAAGCAATTCACAATTTAATTCTATTTGATTCTGTTTAATTGTTAGTTCTTTTCAGCAGGCAATAACTGCCACGAACAGAAACCATGTGGGTGGAGCTTACTGTCTGGGTCTCGCACTGTGAGAGAATGGTCCCTCTCCGGAAACACAAGCAGCTACCTCCACACTGAATTGTTTTTTTGTCACTCATCCAAGTGGCTTCTTCAGTCTCAGCAGTTTCCCCAAACAAGCACAACTGACTGTGAGTTTAGTTTCATGATCGTTAGTATGCAAATTCTCATGATCGTTAACCAATGGCCATGAGTAACATTCACAGAGATTTGGGGAATGACTGCAAGAACATAATTTCCCATATATTCTCGATATAACTGAACTTAATCCTAACCCAGTTAAATCATTTTGATGCAATCACTTATTTTCTAGGTCACAAATGTAATGGAAAAAACTAATAAGCTATTTCATGTAGGGCTGCAGCTATCAATTATTTTAGTAATTGATTAATCTATTGATTATTCAATAGACTCTCCATCGCCACCTCATGGGCATAGGAGGTGTTCGGCAAGGATTGGCCTCTAGTGCGAGAGCCCTCTCCTTGCTGCTTGCTGCTTTAATCTTCTTTATTTTCTCCTGTTTTGGAAAGCTGAGTTCAATTGCACTAGCCACACCCAGGCCTGATTACTACCAAGCCTGTTGAATCAAGAAATCACTTATATAGAACCAGTCTGATAAAGTGAAGTAGGCTTAAAGATCTCACATAGCAACACTTCATGCCCTGATCTAAAGAAACAGCGGATAAACAAAGGCATTGACATTTATCAGTCTGGGAAGGGTGACAACACCATTTCTTTAGGGTTTAGTACTCCAGTGAACCACAGTGAGAGCCATTTCCACAAATGGAAAAATCTTGGAACAGTGGTGAACCATCCCAGGAGTAACTGGCCTACCAAAATTACTCCAAGATCACACTGACAGCCCATCCAGGAGGTCACAAAAGAACCCAGAACAACATCTAAAGGCCCCTGCTTAACTTAAAGACTGCATAATAATAATCACCCGAAATAGAGCACTTCGCTCTCAAACTGCAAGCGTACTTGTGGTTCCTAGTGTATTTAAAAGTACAGTGGGAGGTGGCGGTGGTTTAGCTCAGTGGGTGAGCAGGCAGTGCCATATGGCCGGAGAGCAGTAGGCCTGGGTTTCAGTCTGACCTGCGGCCCCTTGCTGCATGTCATCCCCTCTCTCTCACCCTGCTTTCCTGTCTATCTATACTGTCTCTCTATCCAATAAATGCTGAAAGGCAAAAAAATTATCTTAAAAAAAAGTACAATGGGAGGAAGAGCCTTCAGCTTGCCCCTGCTGGGGTTTCTTCCTGTTGAAAAGGGGGTTTTTCTTTCCCATTGTTGCCAGGTACTTGCTCATAGGGGATCATATGACTGTTAAATTATTGCTTTTCTCTGTATTATTGTAGAGAGTTTCCCTTACAATATAAAGCACCTTGAGATGACTGTTGTCATTTGGTGCGATATAAATAAAATTGAATATATTTATCACAGTCAAATATTACAGTATTAATGCATAATTTGAGCGTATAAGATGTAGTAATAGAAGTAATAATGAAGTAATAATGTTTCAGGCCTTTACAAAAAATTATCATATTTACCATTTTTATGTGATATAAAGGATGTCCTATTGTGATATCAGTGCTGGCCTCCTGGGCAGCTCCCAGAAAGCTTGATTTCTGGCCTCCTAGTTGGTCCCCAGAAAAACCTTGTTTCCATTGCTGGCCTACCAGCTGCCCCGCAGAATAGCTCCATTTTCACTCCTGGTCTTCTGGCCAGCCACCTTCTGAATTATTGCTGATCTCCAGGCTGGCCCCATGAACAGTCTTGCCTCCACTGATGGCCTCCCAGTTGGCCTCCTGACCCGCTTACTCTCCACCGTTGACCTCCTGGTTAACCACGAGGAGGCCACTATAATTTATAATTTTATATAATTTTGAGACTATATCTTTTTTTCTTTTGCCTCGGTTTGGTAAGCAAACCAAATGTTTAATGTTTGCTAAAAGATTCCAAGATCATATATAAGTTTATTAATTATTATTTTTTATTTGCCTTATTCATATTTATTATGATATTGTCATACTACATTTGGTAGAAACCAACCAAAGTTTAAAACACTGTAAACCTATGTAAAGACTTATGGAAAAATAATATTACTGTTGTATGGTGTGACACCCCAAGTCTTAAAAAATACGATGATATAAATTTATAGTCACACCAAAGAGCACTAGATATAGATATGGTTTTAGGAGGCTTGCATTTTCAGTAAATGAGAACTTATGCTCCTTTGTAGTTTTGCAGTTTGGTCTTGGACCTCCAACAACAGAATAATGTAGATTATGGTTCAGCTTGTTGGCAGTCAGTGGACAGCTATGGACAGCCTGTTTTACCTGAGAGATTGACAGTGCTGCTGCTGTGCTGTGGACAAGAGTGGCACAACATTGTGGATCCACAGATTGAGCATACGGGGGTGCTTTTGCAACACTGTCAACTGTCCACTGACACCATTGTGTATTGTATGGGAAATTATCTATAAATATAAAAAATATCTATAAATGGGTATGATCACTCCCATGTACAGTAAGCTACATTTCAGTTTTATCAGTTTTGTCTGAATTTAGAAGCAGGAAATTAGAGGTCATCCAGGTCTTGATGTCTTTAAGACATTCCCAGAGTTTTCTTCATTCATCAGCTCATTCAAAGTGGTTCATCGAGTGTTTTTTCTTAACCAAAGAAGAATATTGCCATCATCCACTTTTATTGTCTTCTATTAACTTACAGATTTTTTTCTGTGTTACTTTGCTGGTAAGTGGATTTATTGTTAATTTTGCCTGAAGTTTTTGCTGCCACTATAGGAAGGTTACTTTGGCTTTTCAGACTAATGATGGTGTACTTCACTTGCATTGAGATCTCTTTGGATGAAGTAGCGTCAAGTGCAAGATATGGTGCCAGATAAAATGACACATGTTTAAGTGCATAGTATAAAACTACTTGTAGAGCCATCATCCAAAAGTGGTTAGTGAATCTGGTTGTTCTGGATTTCATGGATCAGTGTCTACCAGAAAGCAGCAGTTCAAAAAGATGTTGATCTAGCTGAGAGCAGTCTTTGATAATATTTTGGAGTCTGAAAATGCAGGGTCTCCTGGGCCTCCTTGATGATGTCTGACCAGGAGAGACTATGAAACACACGACTATGAGACACACAGAGAAAGTAGAATGGTGGGCTGTGCAAGGGATACAGTAAAGGTGTTGGTGAAGACAGCAGAGATTCCAGGTCTGGCTAACAGTGATTGCCAATGGTACAACTCAGTGTACACCATGCATTATTAATGTACACACAGTTTTAGCTAGCAGAATCATGGTCTGAATTCTTTGTTGTGCCCTCCTTTGCTCTTACTGGTGTCCCTGGATTTGTCCTGATTCTGTGATTATCAGTACACTGCAGTTCCAGATCAAGTTGTTAGTAGCTAGAAACAGCCGTAGTTTGCTGGTTATATGGGTGGTGGACCTGGCATTAGACTCTCTTCATTTAACATTGAAGAGAGATTGTTGAAGGTTTTCAAGTAACTATCTAATTTATAAATGGTTAAATGGTTATTTACACAGTGCTTTGTTAACTGGATGTTGCCAGGTCGCTTTTCAGCTTTCTCCTGCCATCACAGCTCTTGTATTTTTGGGCTCTATGCGCTCTCCTTCCTCTCCCTCCAGGCCCCGGCATGTTACTTAAATAGGGAAACATGATGGAAATGATGACCCTCAGCTATGCCAAACAGCCTTCCCTGACACTGCCCTCTGGACCCACTGCTCCACCCCTGTCCTGCTGCAGCCAAGCCACAATCACACCCTGCCACATCTTTGCCTGAGCTGTCCAGCCAAGCCTGCCTAAGAAGTGTGACAACCAAGTCATCTCGTTCCTTAACGAGGCTCACCAGAGAAATGGTCAACCTCTCTCCGTGCTTTAAGGAGGTTGAGGTGATATATCTACGGGCCCCCACCCCTGTCCAACCACACCACTTCATAGTCAACATCTCCTACTCGCCGTGTGCCACTTGGGGAGTATCTTAGAGCTAGAAGAAGGGAGCAGTACAAGTGCTTTGTCTCCCAGTGAAAATTCCTTCTGTTGTACAAGCACTGCTGGCGTTCCTGGGCCTGGAGCAAATCTTCTCTTGGCAACCTCCCCAATGTGCGTAGCTTTGGTCTCAGATCTAGAATGTATTGAATTTTATTCTTAGCTGGGCTTAGACCTTCCTCCCAGTTTTCTTTAATTAGGTCCAATGCCTGCCCCACTCGTTTTTTAATAGCCTTTTTCAAGTGATTATTATAATTAACTGTGACTCCAAGATAAAAATAATCCTCCACTAGTTGTAATACAGAATTTCTAAATTTAAAGTCACAGAGCTATGTTACTATTATTAGGGTTTACACTTAGTTTCCAATCAACGCAATAGCTTTCTACTGCATCTAAAACCTTCTGAAGCTCTGTTTCTAGTTCTGACAATACTAGAGTTTCATCTGCGTACAGAAGCACAAAAAATCTTAGACAGACCTCAACATTGTCATCTCTCATTTCCATTCTAAATTTCTCAGCCAGAAATGATATCCAGTTATAATGTGTCCTTATTGTATGCTCAAAATCATTTACAAAGATTGCAAAGAACGGAGGTGATACATTTTCACCCTCTGAAATCCCAATATTACAATCAAACAATTTAAAATACTGATTTTGGGCCATCACATATGACTTAGCATTTTGGTATAAATTATACACAACTGTAAAAATTCTCCCATTTATATCTGCGGTAATTAACTTGCACCATAATAGACTTCATTGCATTAAATCAAATCACTACTGTCATTTCTTATAGTGCAAATATAAATCAATTATGTAAAACAAATTTGTGATCAGTTGTTGAGTAACCTAAGCTATAACCTCTTTTTCAGAAAAAAGTCATTTATAAATTCAATATTCAAATATGTGCTGCATATAAAATCAGACAAATTAATATCACATTGTTTTAGCTGTTCAGACTTTTCATAGAAGTCCTGTTATTCCATTACAGGCATCTGTTGTAAAGGTGTCCCTGTTTATTATCCTCCAATACCCTTTAGCATCCTTACTTTTGACTATAGTTAACTGCATATTAGTTTCTTGACTATACTATATATAAGTTTACACTTTCTAATAACTTTCTTATATGTAGTTATATGTAGATTTCCTTCTTACACTCAGTGTTGAACCAGGCTTTACTTCATACTCTTACTTCTTTATTTCAGTCTTCTCTTCATAATAACAGTTTTCACCATACCACATCTAACAGCTGCAAATTTATATCCATCTTCAGCTTTTGTTATTAGTGAGTCAATTTTTTCTTGGTTAACAATTATATCCTCAGTTGCATCAAGCTCATTTCATGCATTCACAATTAACTTTTAATCTGGACTGTCAACAAAATCTTTTCCTTCCTCCAGAAACCAGAAAATCTTTTGTCTGATTCTGGTTCCAATTAATGTTTACATTTATTTCTTTTTTACTGGCACTTCATTCATAAGTTCAAAACTGATAGGACAATGCTTATCAGAAAACAATTTATCCAAAATATGAACTTCAAAATCTACCACATAAGGCAGAAGTGAGGATGACATGATTACTTAATCAATAGTACTGATGCTATTACATGTTTTCTTTCCCAAATCTACCATTAACTATATGTAAATCAAGTGTATTTTACCATGAATATTTCACCTAAATATTTACATAGTCGTCTATAATGTCTTCAAAAATATAGTTATCATAGTAATGGTAGATGGAGTGGTCTTATCTAGTTCTTTTGTACTCTGAGCACTCAAAGGGCTTTATACAATTTTTTTCTATATAACATGTACACATATTTATAATTTGATCGATGCAACAGAGAGCAACTTGGGGTTAGTATATTGCCCAAGGATATTTGACATGGAGACTGGAGCAGCCAGGGAGTGAACCATCAACCTTCCAATTAGCTACATCAACCAACATCCGTAGAGCATTATTAGATACATCCCAGATTCTGTTCATCTGGACGTAGCGTTTTCAGCGGGAGAAACGTTTCGTCACTCATCCAAGTGACTTCTCAGTCTCAGCTGACTGCAGGTTTCCCCAGCATTAAACAGCAGATTATAAACAGGTTAACAATTGGCTGCACCTTTTCAGTGCAGTGGTTTTCCCAACTGATAGCTGACACTTAGATCGGTGTCTTCAATATTAACTCCAGTGGCACCCACCATTTCTTGAACTTTGGTGGTTAAATCCTCATCAGGGGATAACAATATTATCTTTCCTTAAACACTGATCAAGTGCTTCCATTTGGTCTTCCTGGCTTTGAATAATTTTTTAACTCTTGTGTTTCTCCATAAATGTAACTTTTCTTCACAACTTCTGAAATCATCAGCAACATTAGTGCCACAGCACCTTTAAAAAAATCCTGAAAGTATCTGTCACATTGTGTCTTAGCAGGAACATGCTCCAATACTTTGACTATTCAATAGCTCAGCAATTTTCAGCAAGAAGGTTCTGTCTTATTAACATCATAATCCTCAGAGCCAGCGAGCACTGCAAACCTGTTACTCTGCCCCTCTGCTATCTTGGCATCAGTTAACTATATTTCACAGCAGCATAGAGTGCAAAAAACACTAAGAAAAGTTTCTTCATCCTCTGCTGAACAACCCCTGAACCTTGGTCAGACTTAAGACTGCCAGCAGTCTCAGTGGGACATTGGCCATTGCAATTGGTCATAATTCACCTATCATAACCTAATAAATATGGTTATAACTTCTTTTTTTTTTTTAGAAAAGAAAACCCATTTAGTTTTTTTTGTAAATATTTATTTTGATAACTTTAAATAAAACCTATGAATCGCTCATGGGCTGTTAAGGATTGGCTTGTTGTTGAAGCTCCGGTAGGTGTGAACATTTTGGTTCTGCTTATGTAAGGAGCAGGAAATGAAATATCATAGCCTTTATGTCTACTTCTTTATCTCTTTATCCCACACCACCTCGACTCCTCATCTGTCCTCGTCCAAGACCCTCTTCCTATTTAATCCTCATGAAAGTGTTCCCAGTCCGCTCAGTGGTCTCCCAGCAACGGAGAGCAGTGATTTTATAAAGACAAATGGTTAGGGAGAAGAATTCAATCTGTGCAAGTTGACCTTTTTAAGAGGAGGGAGGAGGAGCTTTTAACAGTGCCAGGGTTATAGCCTCTATTCCTTGTTTTAAAGGCTGAGTTATTGCAATAAAGATCTCACAAAATCAAAGTCATTCAAACTAATTAAGTATATTTCTAATGCTTTCCCTGTGTCAACCGATAACGCATTTTATCTAGGTAGAATGAACCCCTTTTACATTTAATTAATCCACAATTTACTGTTTATTTAACCTGTAATGCACAGTGCATCAGAGGGGTTTAATAAAGAGCTTGGGTTGGATGTTATTGTCAGTCATTTCTCCGGGAAACTTCTTCAGAGATTGAACTTACTTTAATGCACCAGCTAGCTATGGAAACAGTCCAAATGAGTGTTCATTTGGAGGTTTGATACTCACATGGGTCATCAAGGCTGAAGCTGTATGCACACACTACTAAACTCAGTCAGACCAGTGCCTCTCTGTAAGTGGGACCTGAGGCTAACAGGTCCCACTCAAATTCACACATCCACAAAAACAAAGTTGTAACACCATCTCAGCATTCACATTACTTAGGTTAGGTTATTGTACTTGGCCCTAAAAATCTTAGAAACATATTGTCTAACCAGATACTTACTCTGGATAGCATTACCTTGGCCTCCAGTAACACTGTGGAATCTTGAAGTCATTTTTTGACTTCATTGTGCTTATTAAACAAGTACTACTACTACTTTCTTGCATTTGTCCAATATCTCTAAAATTAGAAACATCCTGATGTTAAAAAACTAGTTTATGAATTTATTACTTTTTGGGTGGACTATTGTATTTTATTATTATCAGACTGTCTCAAAAACTCACTGAAAAGACTTAATGCCCCTCATCTGTGGAACCAGCTCCCAGCTTGAATTCGGAAATTTTGTCTCCATTAGTACAGGGTTTTTACTTTACATAAATATAAAGCGCCTTGAGATGACTGCTGTTGTGATTTTCTACTATATAAATAAAACAGAATTGAGCTCTTAAAGCAAAGCCTTGCTGAGACTTGTGCAGCTACAGTTATGCTAGGTACTATGTGTGCTCCTTGTGTATGAGAGAGAAAAAGAGAGAAAGAAATGGTACACCAGTTGTCAGAGTGAATCCTTGTCAGATGAAGCGGAACAGGCCAGTTAAATAAAGATCCAGAGCAGAGATAGTAGGATTAATTGGCCATAATTGGTTGATCTGGTGGTGCTCTAGAATCCATTATTGCAAATGTAAATTTCAACAACAATGTTGAACGAGATTCAGAGTGTGATTAAAGTGGTGGGTGGGCTCTTTTATAATTTTAGAGAAGCCAATTGAGTCTAATAATAGATTAAATGCTCTGTTGATTCTCTCTATGGATGTTAAAATCATACACAATAATTATTTTATCTGAAGTGAGCATTAAATCAGAAAAAAGTCATCGAAATCAGAGAGAACCTCTGAGTAAGGGCCAGGTGGAAGATAGATGATAACAAATAAGACTGGTTTTTGAGTTTTCCAATTAGGATGGACAAGGCTAAGAGTTATACTTTCAAATTAAAACTCTGTCTGGGTCTATGGTTGAATAAAAATTTACAATTTACAATAACGGATTACACAGCAGTGGGGAATAGATTTCACCACACACTTTCTAAAAGTATTATAACTAAATTTAAAGATATAATTAATCTACCCCTGTCATCTTCAGTGCCATGTACAAACACAGTGTGGAGCAGTTACCTGAACTCTGCTCCCTCAGAGGTCGATTATCTTGTTGATAATTTTATATCTTCACTGTGTCTGACCCTGGATACTGTAGTTCCTCTGAAAAAGAAATCCTTAAATCAGAAGTGCTTGACTCCTTGGTATAACTCTCAAATGTGCACCTTAAAGTATATAACTTGCAAGCTGCAGAGAAAATGGCATCTCACTAATTTAGAAGATCATCATTTAGCCTTGAAAAATAGTTTGTTCTGTAAAAATCCCTCTTTGAAGCTAAAACTTCTTTTGACTCATCACTGATTGAAGAAAATAATAACCCTAGATTTCTCTTCAGCAATTTAGCCAGGCTGACAAAAAAGTCAGACCTCTGTTGAGCCAAGCATTCCTTTAACGTTAACTAATAATGACTACATGAATTTCTTCACAAATAAATTTTTACCATTAGAGGAAAAAATTACTCATTACCATCTCACAAGCATAACATTATCTACAGCTACTTTCAGTACCACTGATATTTTTTTAGACTCCTTTTCTCCAATTGATCTTTCTGAGTTAGCTTCAGTAATTACTTCCTCCAAACCATCAACATGTCTTTTAGACCCCATTCCTACAAAACTGCTCAAAGAAGTCCTGCCACTAATTAACCATGGGCTCCCCAGTTTTACCCATTATGGCCAACTTGTACATGGAAGAAGTAAAAAAGAGGGCTTTGTTATCCTACCCTGGAACACCACCAAGTCACTGGTTCAGGTATGTGGATGACACATCAACTCGGTGAACCAACACATCAAATTCAACAGG
Organism: Tylochromis polylepis; assembly: GCA_015107715.1. NCBI lineage: Eukaryota > Metazoa > Chordata > Actinopteri > Cichliformes > Cichlidae > Tylochromis > Tylochromis polylepis. The sequence goes on from VVHJ01065681.1 coordinate 11,901, forward strand.
GAAGATATGAAAAGTGGCAGGTTAGTCTTCTTAGACTGTGAGAGACATTTAACAGCCGACGTGTACCGTAAACCTACGCATATGGATCAGTATTTAAGGTTGGAAACCTGCAGTCAGCTGAGACTGAAGGAGTCACCTGGATGGTGATGACAAACACTGCAGCTGCTACGACGGGTCCCAGGTTGGAGCGTGGCGTTTACGCCATTGGCCATGTTGTGTGCACGGCACAAACACGACTCCTCCCAGCTCCTGCAGGACGACCCGAGCAGCCGGGCCGTCTTCACCGCACTATGTTTATGTCATTCACACTAACCAGTCACACACTGCTGCTGTCTCACGTTTGGCCACTAGATGTCACTGAAACACAGCTCTGAAAGTGTGACTCTAGAGGGCGTAGTTGAGCACTGGTACTGACCTGAGAGGTGTAATCAGAGTAAAGAAACAAAGAGTAAAAGTTCAGTCGATTTGTGTAAATGTTGATCTGCACATTCATGAATATTCTTCCTGTAGCTGTGAATTTAAAACACGAGTGAGTCAAAATTTCAAAATAAAGGTTTCACATTCTCACTTTTTATTCTACAAGCTCTCACATTTACAACACTCTGACGTTCACGCTGAATGAGGGTTAACGAGCGCAGCGCTGCAGTGAAAGCATGGCGGCACTTCCTGTTCTGACGGTTTGAAACGCTGCAACTTCACGGAGACGTTTCAGCGAGCGTGGGGAACAACCTCCTCGAGGGAAAACGGCAGTGGATTACCCTGACGGCGTTCGCTCGGCCCTGGACGTGTGACTCCAAACGCAGCCTGCAGACTTACAGCAGACGTTTGTTCAGAGCGAACGTGAAGCAGAGCTTCCTCTCGGGTTCCTCCTGTGACATTTCTATAAAAGCAAAGCCACCACCGGCTCCAGCTGCCCTCAGACGGCGCAGTAAGCTCCGCCTCCTTTCCTATCATCAGTGGCAAAAGAACTGATTTCACATGTGCGCTCGCACCAACCTCATTGAGGAAACTTCTCATCCTGTTCGGTGTGAAGTCGTCAGAAATAACTGTAGATGATTCTGGTGTGCGAGTGGTGGGTCAGCGTCACGGCGCCAGCGTGCCCGCCTTCACGAGGAGCCACGAGAGCAGCGATACTACGGGAAGTGCTGTCGCCGCACTGCTTTGGAAGCACTTCCTGTGTGAACACGATAAACACACTACAGTAAAGTCCTTCTCTGAGGACGGAGGACCGTGCGGGCACGCCTCAGAGGTCACGTGATGAAGGTTGATCAATGCAGAAGTGACACAGACATAAAACGTGAGCCCACGACTCCAGATATGAACTGAAATCATGATGAAATCAAGTAAACATCAGATCACTGAATCAGATTCAATCAGTCCGACCGCAGCGCCGTACTCCAGGACATCCCAGGTCCTTAAAAGGACCTTGAAGGAGTTCCAGGCGTGCCTGGGCGTGGCGTGCGGCATATCAGAGTTCTTCCACAACTGAAACATCAAACTGAAAATGAAAAACATGAAACATCAAATGGTGAGAATCAAAGATCGGTCCGTCCCTCCGTGCACGACGCCGCCGCG
>VVHJ01065681.1:13495-25299 GCA_015107715.1 Tylochromis polylepis
CTCCTCAGGCCTCCAGCTGCCACTGCTGCATCTGCGAGCCATCACATATCGCCATGGAGATGTAACCCTTCTGTCCTGTTGGCTGGGAGATGGCGAGACACTGACCGACAGAGACCTGGTAGATCCGGTTCGACTTCTACAGGAAACACAAAAGAAGACATGACACCGACTCCTCCTCGGGATGACAGTAAGCCCCACCCACACCGCAAGCACCGTGTGTGTCTCACCCCCAGGCTCCACTGCTGCGACCCCCCCGAGCCGTGACACTTCATCAGCCTCGGGGGGTCAAAGGTCCTGACCTCTGACACGTCCAGACACAGCAGACCTGCGAGGACCAGCTGACCCTCCTCGTCGTACGCCCAGTCCTGCACACGTAAAGGTTAAAGGTTAAAGGTCACGGCCTGCATCATTAAATACAGGGGCGGAGCCGGCTGCAAAGACTCGAAGCCTGATTGGACAGAAGTGTGTGAGAAAACAACGTTCAGCTGATTTCTGGGTTTTGAAACATCGTTAGAGTCACAGAGGCTTTTCATTGGCTAACGACTTGTCAATCACAGGTCGTTAGCCAATGACTGCAAGCCTCGGTCAGATCAGCCCTTCACTGTCACGTCTGTTTTTAAGACGTGACTGTGGTTACGTCAATCTTTGACATTTGTGTAAACGTGTACTTTAGCTCCGCCCCTGCCACCGTCAGGAATCACAAATCTCTGCGGTGATCCGGTAAACCGATGCCGCGTGTGCTCATGTGATCGGTTCACCTGCTCGGGGTTTCGGGGGTCACACGGTCGCAGAACGACAGCGCCGCCCTTCTGACTGGCTCGGCCCTGGGCTACCAGACAGCGTCCGGTGGCGAGATTCCGTAGCTGGAAGACGGCGGACACAGAGGATGGAAACATGAAGGAAGGTCATGTGACAGGTGGCAGACACGAACGTGTGATGAGTTCAGGTACCCGTCCTCGCTGCAGGACTTTGGGCCGCTTCAGGCCCTTGTTGATGAACAGCGGCTGCTGCTTGTTGCCGTTGGCGGCGGTCTGCATCTCAGGGTAGACCGTGTCCAGGTACCAGCGGAACGAGTGGCACTGCAGCCGCTTCCTCAACGCCACGCGCTCGCCGATGTCGCCGTAACTCCGGTTGCGCAGCTCTGGACGCAAAGAGAGATACTGCTCCTGATTGAATGAGAGATGCACAGGAAGTGAGGTCAGAGGCTGTGTTGGTATCCAGAGAGTGTGCGCACGCATGTGCGTGTGTGTGTTTACCTTGTACCCGTCCATCCACACGTGCGCCAGTCGCAGGGAATTATGGGCCATGGTGTCATGGCCGCCCGGCGAGCCGTAGGGCCGCCGTTTCCTGAAGATATGGCCGACTCTGGAGCACGGGATGATGAACAGCTGACCGCCGCACATCCAGATCTGAGCAAGACAGCGAGAAGGCGTAGCATCAGCTGCTCTCCCCTCCTCCCACCACGTCCTGTCTGTGCACTATGCTAAGCTAACTGAGAAAAATGTCAGACTGCTCCTTTAACAACCCCTTCACTGACCATCAGTAAAACAGACTCTCACCCTGAAGGAGATTTCCAGGTTCTCTCCACCCCAGATGTCCATGCCAGCGTCGTACTGGCCGAGCTCGTTAAAGTACTTCCTGTTCATAGCGAACAGCCCGCCTGCCATGGTGGGGGACCTGAGGGGGAGCAGAAGGAAGGGGGAGGAGTTAGAGGTCAGACTCAAACTGTACCTGGAGGCTGTCAAAGCGTCAGCGGGTCACCTGATGGGTCCGGACGCTCCCTCGGGCCCGCTGAGCTCGGAGGGTGGCACGGGGTCCCACTTGAAGTGCAGCCCCCAGTTGAAGCCGCCCCTGACGATGGGGGAGGGCGAGTAGGCGAGCGTGTCGGCGGAGATGATGTCGATGACGGGGCAGACAACGGTGCGGCGGTCTTTCTGGATGGGCGCCAGCAGCGGCTGCAGCCACGCCTGGTTCACCTCGCAGTGGCTGTCCAGGAACACGAGCACCTCACCTGCACGCACACACACAGGTGAGTCAGACTGTGAGCTGACCTAACCTGATCTGACCTAACGGAGGAAGAGAGAGAGGCCTAAAGAGGTAAAGGAGGGTTCTTCATCCTCCAGGAAGTAGGAAACAAGGACAGAGTAAGGAAAGCAGGTGACAAGGACGCACCTGTAGCATGCGAGGCTCCGATCATGCGTCCTCTGATGAGTCCTTCCCTCCTCTGGTTCCTCACCAGCTGGACTTTCCCCTGAAGCTCCGCCCTGACGTAGCGGTCCAGCTCGTCCTTCAGCTCCTCTGCACACAAACAAACATCTGCCATGAGCCGCAGGCCGGACCCTGCACCAATCGAATCGCAGCAACCGGCTCGCCATTACCCAGCTCGCTGTGGTCGTCCACCAGGATAATCTCATGCAGCAGGTAGGCCGGCGTGCGATCCAGCACGCTGTGCACGGTCCTGAGCAGGGCAGAAAGCGCCTCATTGAAGAAACAGATCACTACGCTGGCAGAAGGTAGAGCCACAGGATAGGACTTCTCCCGACACCTGAGAGAGAGGCATCATGGGTAAACAGCCGGGCTCATCTGCACACCGACAATTTCATGACGTCACAGTGAGCTGCAGCTACACGTGACTACAGTCAGCTTCAGGCTGTCAGGACAGTGATGCGGCAGACCTGAGAACAGCCGCCGGGTCACCGCCGTCACCTGCGCGCTGCTACGGGGCGCTTTATGTTTTTATCGTCATTACACCTGAACGAGCTCGCGCTACAGAAATCACAAAATTAACTCAGATTTACTGGGAGAGAGAGACACAAAGGCCCCAGTGTCTCCAGTATCAGCTTCTTACTGGGCATCTCTGGTGTCGGGCAGCTGGCGATGGAAGCCCAGCCTGTTGGAGATGAGGACGTTGAAGGCATGCCGGTGGTAGCCGCTGTCCCGGACCTCCTGATCCGCCTCGTTGAAGATCATCCCTGCAGACGCACACATCACATCGTCACACACATACACACACACACGTATGGAGGCACCGAGGCGTTAATCGCAACATCATCAGCGACTTGGCCCCGCCCCCATTTGCCAGTTGTCATTAATTTAGCTCGACAGACCTCTGGTTTACAAAGAATCTGAAAACATGCCATCACTGACACGCTCTCAGGCCCCACCCCTTACTCCATCCAGCACTGCTGCTCTCCCAGCAGCACCTGAACGCACCGCGGACACTCACCCATCTCCGGTGAAAGCTCCACTCCCTTATTGGGCGGTAGAGGCTGACGCCCCGCTCTACGATCCGCCACACCTCCGGTGATTGGCTGCCCGTGGTGCCTCACGGGGGTCCTGCCGCGGTCAGGCTCCGCCCCCATGGAGAAATACAGGAAGAGGAGGAAGGACCAGGTGGCCGAGGTGACGAGGCAGCCATAACAGAAGTACCGCAGCGTGACACTGGTCATGGTGGGCGAGCGAGCATGGCCTTACATTACACTGCTGCAGAGAGAGAGAGTTCATCAGTCACACTCAGCACTCACTGAGGGGTCAGAGGTCACAGGCTGAACCTCCAATCAGCTCTCAGCTCGACTGATCACAGGGTTAATTTGTAATCAATAACCAATGAGTAACCTAGGACTGCTGCTGGCGTCAGCACACACCTGAGGACAGGTGTCCTGTGTCAGCAGCTCAATCATTCACCTGAACTCATGACTGAGACAAACGGAAGAAGCAGCTCCAACCAGGGTCCATTCAAAAATCCTCTAATTTAAGGGGCCCTTCAAACAGCAGCGGCTCCGTGCTCTGCAAGACAGAGACAGCTCACCTGTTACTGCGCGCACGCGCATAGTGAGAAGCAGCTGATCCGAGCTCACCTTCAGTCCTGCTGCTTCACAGAGGCTCCATCTGTCCGTGCGACTCTCAGGGCTTCAGCAGCAGGAGGTGCAGCGACTCCCATCGCGAGCCTCGGCTGCCATGCCCTCCGCTCCTCCTCCTCACAGCTCCGTCAGCAGCACCCTGACCTCCTCCTCCTAGCTTCAGCCCCGTCAGCAGCACCGCGTCCGATAATGGAAGCCGCTATCTTAGCCCTGCTAGCCGAGCTCGGAAGCTGAGAGCAGCGTTAGCAGCGAGCTGTGATCCTGAAGTTCTCTCCGTGGATTTTACACGGCGTCCCACGCGGTACACTCACCGGCACACTGAGCTGTTTGCTCGGCGGCACTCCGGCCGACGGTCAGCCTGCTGGTCTGTTAGCGGCTGAGGCTAAAGTGAGCCGTGAGCCGCAGAGAAAACAGACACGTAACTTCCGCTCTGCTCCTTCACAATAAGACGCACCGCCACTAAAGGGAAGGCTCTGAACGCTTTCAAAATAAAACAGAGCTGCGGGTTTGTGCTGCTGAGGAAAGAGGAAATGAGTATGCAGCATTATCAAAATAAAACGACCAGTGAAGGGATTTGTTTGACCAACCAAATCTCTTAATGTGAGAGGCCCCTCCCCTTTCTTTGCTGTGCGCTCACACAGGTGGAGCTGAAATCTGAGAGAAAACAATCAAAACTAAAAATAGAGGCAAAAAAATGTGTCAAAATAACAACATGTTACCTACACTGTGAACAGTAGTACCAAGAACAACTAGTAACAACGACCAGCAACAACTAGTAACACCACCTACTAACTACTAGTAACAACAACAACCAGTAACTACTAGTAACAACAACCAGCAACAACTAGTAACAACAACTAGTAAATACTAGTAACAACAACCAGCAACAACTAGTAACAACACCTACTAACTACTAGTAACAACAACCAGCAACAACTAGTAACAACGACCAGCAGCTACTAGTAACTACTAGTAATAACAACCAGCAACAACTAGTATCAACAACTCGTAAATACTAGTAACAATAAGTAGTAACTACTAGTAACAGTAACTATGAACTGCGTCAGACTGGCAACCTGTCCAGGGTGTACCCTGCCTCTCGCCCTGTGGTAGCTGGGTTAGGCTCCACCCCGCCGCGACCTTGACAAGGATAAGCCGAAGAGAATGGATGGACATGGAAACAGAAAGCGTTTGCGTGTCAGAGATCAGCTCTGAAGTCTAGCCCTTTCCATCTTAAACATCTGGACTTGACTAATTACAACCTGCAGGATTCAGGAGTGATGTGTGGGTTTTCTGGAGACTGCTGAGCATCCTGATGGCAACCAGCACATATTCCACCGTGAGTCACATGACCCAAAAAGACAGCACAAAGATGGTCATCGAGACAGAGAGTAACATATTTCCCAGCATGCCCCTGGCATTGAAACTTTCAGAAACGGCACGTGTTTTAAACAGTGGAGTGTAAAATAATGAACAAAATATTTGCAGCTAAAATTCAATTTATGAGGCAAATATGTACTGCATACGTATAAATTCAGTTTTGGGTAACAAAATGAAACTTAAACTGGTGTAATAAGCATCCAGTGTCCTGTAGAGAAGGGCTGCCTCTGATTGGACCCCGGGCCGTTACAGCGTTAGGTTCAGTAACGTGTGGAGCATCTTTCAGAAATGTAAAGGTGCCCTTAGAGAAATCCTCATCTGAACAAGCAGCTTTTTGACCCATTCCCATTAAACTGAGATGCCTCCACAGAGGAATCAGTCCTGCAGTGAAAAACCTGCTGTCTGTGCTGCGTCCGTGTTTCTTGATGTGTGTATTTATTATGTCGTCTGAAGAGTTTTCTGTACATGCTTTTCAATTCAATTCAGTTTTATTTATACAGCACCAAATCACAACAACAGTCGCCTCAAGGTGCTTTATACTGTAAGGTAGACCCTACAATACTACATACAGAGAAAAACCCAACAATCATATGACCCCCTATGAGCAAGCACTTTGGCGACAGTGGGAAGGGAAAAACTCCCTTTTAACAGGAAGAAACCTTCGGCAGAACCAGGCTCAGGAAGGGGCAGCCATCTGCCGTGACCGGCCATCTTTAAAGCCACAGAGTCCAAACTAGTTCAGGCTGTAAATGCTGGGACGCGTGTCATGGTTCATGTTTTCATGGTTCTCCTGCAGAATGTTCCTTTCCCATTAGTACACTTCTTGATATTGTGTCTTCACAATAATTTGCTGCACTTCATAAATCTGACCTTACGCTGTTCACTCTGATATTTTATGGACGAAGACGCAATGTGTGCAGTCTCAAAGATGTGGGAGTAGTTATTGACAACCTTCTTTTCTGCGAAGGAAAAAGGGAACTTCAGCACATGTGTGAGGAAACTTATTTTCACGCTGGCACCATTATGATGATGATTTATGGTGATCTATTTTATGATCCTGCTTGTATTCATTCTGTTTTTTCCTATTCCTCTGTGATATGGTTTGACACAGAGGAATAAGAGGGGATCATGGGAAATGCCTTCCTGGGTCCATGTGACCTCACATTTGAGCATATGGTCGCCATCAGATACAATGTTATGGCTTTTCCACAGAGCCTGTTTCCACAGTTACATTCATTACATCAGATTCAAAAGATCACAACTTGATTCATATTAAATTTAAGAATAACATTTATTTACATTTTTATTCTGATTTTTTTTACCACCTATTTTCTTCTGTTTCTCCAGTTCAGTGTTTGGGGCTGGAGCCTATCCCAGCAGTTATGGGGTGAGAGGCAGGGTCCATGTCCAGGACACGTCACTATTACAGGGCTCTACACACAAGTTGCTGCTGCTTCAAACTCTCTGGATCATCAGGACACAGCTCATCCTTCTCTCAGCAAGCCAGTTTATGGATACCCCCACCTGCAATTGAAAAAGAAAGAGCAGAGGAGATAAACATATGTCCCAGAGATTCTTCATCAGTTGTCAGTCAGTCTCATCTGTTTGATCAACATGGAGGTTGTCACTGAACATATATGGATGAAATCACTGACAGAAGGACACAGACATAAATGTGATTCGTGGACTTCAGCAGAGCTTCTGGTCTGTATGACAACCACATGGTCACTAAATGTAACAATGGTTCTCTGGAATAAGAGCCAGAGATTTGCAGGCTTCAGTCAGACTGTGACAATGTTAAAACTGATCAGCTGTTTAGACTTGAAATGAGAGAACAAACGGTGTGAGATCAGATTTGATGCTCTCTCAGTTTATTGAATGATGATTATTGTCTTCATACTTTTTATAAGGCTTCACTGAGAAGCTGCAGCTTTACAGGAAACACTGGATCTTTGTTTCATACTGACTGTGTTTACTACAATACTGCTGACAGCACCACCCACTCACTCCAACACTCTACTTACTCCAGAGTCTCCAGTCTGCAGTCTGGACTCTCCTTAAGATCAATCAGCTCAGACAGATCTGGATCCTGCAGGTCATTGTAGCTCAGGTCCAGCACTCTCAGATGGGAGGGGTTGGACTTCAGTGCTGCTGCCAGATAATCACAGCCGATCTTTGTCAAACCGCAGCTCAACAATCTGTATAAAGAATGAAAGATGTGTGTGCTTGAAATCATTCAGTGTTTCATAATCTGTTCAGAGCTGAAGAAGGTTCAGAATGTAGAAGTTTAGAAAATGGAAACTCCAAACAGCTGAAGCCAACAGGAAGCAGCTTCAAATAGTCATCAGGAAACTTCAACAAAGTCATAGAAAATGCATTTTTCCTGACACTTGATGTTTCACAGTTCCTAATCCATTTTAAAAATATAAATGAATGCTTTTAAAAAACCCTAAAAATGTAAATTAAAACCAAACAATGTTGAAACAATGGATTATATTCATGCTGTTACAAAAAAGCCAAACTACTGGTTGGGTATGCAACCATTTAACAGAGCAATCATCCCTACAACACAATATTTGATACTTTTCTTTGCTTGGTCAGGCCAAATTAATGTATAGTAGGAGACAAATACAGAGAAGACCATGAGCCTTCATGTTTTAAGCAGAGATTGAAAAACAGAGTGGGCTCAAACTTCCACGTGATGAGTAAATTTATAACTCATGCATTTGTCTCACTGATAAAAACATGAAGGAATGAGGGGCATTTTCATTTTGCAAAAACACAATAATATTAATCATAATTAATATGACCCCACAGTCCCTCTGACAGGCTTGGCTGTCTTTTTTTACTATCAAAATATGAACTGGAGTTATGAGGTCTGCAGTAAGTAAGACCTCATAACTTGTCTTTTCTCACACACACACACACACACACACACACACACACACACACACACACACACAATGAAAAAAATATGGTGGCCTTTAAATTCACAATTTCATACATAAAAAAATATTACAGTGACTCAGATATTAATCGATAAAAAGAAAAGAAAACCATGAGGAGAAACTGAAGGTGAAAATCGACTGTGTCACACAGTGACTTATCCAGTGGAGGATTTTTCTTCTTCTTTGAAGGTTTGAAATGTGAACATTGTTCTGCTACAGTCAATGGACTAAACCAGAGAAGAAGAAAACAGACTTTACCATGAAGATCCTCAGTGTGGATCAGTATAATATCAGCCTTATGTCTGCAGTTTAGTGTCAGCACAACTTTCACATCATATTCATCTCAGCACAACTAAAACATGGTGACTGACCTCAGAGTTTCAAGTCCACATCCTGGACTCTCCAGAAAACCACACAGCTGCTTCACTCCTGAATCCTGAAGGTCGTTGTTAGTCAGGTCCAGCTCTCTCAGGTGGCAGGGGTTGGACTTCAGGGCTGAGACCAAAGAGTTGATCTCTGACAAACCACAGTAATCAAATCTGAATAAAGAATAAAACATGAAGTTTTTAAAAGTTTGTGTATAAAATAACTTGTTTCATAACTTCTTCAGAGATGAACAAGATTCAGAAGGTAGAAGTTCTGAATATGAAAATGAAAACTCCAAACAGCTGAAGCCGACAGGATGCAGTCTTCAAAAATCTTCAACAAAGTTATATAAAAAAATGCATTTTTCTCAGATTTATATCTACAGTACAGTGTATAATTAAGAAACTTTAAGCTTTTAAAGACCTACAAACTATTACTTAGGATAATGGCCTTAAGAAGCCAAGCTACTAGTTTAAATTGTATCATTTTAGCAGATAATTAATCCCTATAATTTGATTATTTTTCTTTCTTTCTTTCTTTCTTTTTGCCACAGAAGCAGGACAGTCAGTCTTTTTGTATTCCAGACTGCTGTTCAGATAAAAACATCATTTGAAGAAGTTACCTTTGATCAGTGGTTTAAACAGTTTAAGGTTTTTGCTCGTATGCTGACATGGCTTTACCTAAATGGCCCTGTGCACTAATATATCCAAGGATTGTTTTTAAATATTGGAAGAAAATACTTTTCAGTCAGTGTCTGTCTTAAGTCTAGGACCCATAGAAGCCATGGATATCACCCAGTGCTCGGTCTGCCCTTTACTGCAGACATCTTCAGCTGCTGTTTGTTTTGGAGTCTTTCTCCTTTCAGTTTTGTATTTAATAACCAAAAAGCTGCTCTGCTTTGTAGAGATCAGGTGACTGAGTTAGCTATTGAAGAGTATCCCATTTCTTTGCTCGGGGAAACTCTTGGGCTTCTTTTGCAGTATGCTTTGGGCCATTAGCCATTTGCACTGTGAAGCTCTGTCCAGTCAGTTTTGCAGCATTTGGCTGAATCTGAGCAGAGGATAGCCCTGTGCACTTCACGATTCATCCTGCTACTTCAATCACCAGTCACATTATGAATAAATATTAGTGACGCAGTCCCACTGGCAGTCATACATGCTTATGCCATAACACTGCCTCCACCATGTTTGACTGATAATGTGGTATGCTTCAGATCATTAGCAGTTCCATTTTGTTTACATATTTATTTCATTTGTCCAAAGATTTTTTTTTTCAGAATTGTCCCGTTGAGTATTTCACAAGTATAACCACTTTGAATGTTTGACCTATTCTGCTTATGTGTGCAAAAAGTACAATCAGCAACTAATGTTAAAAACACAGAAGAGTTGTACTTATTGGAGTATTACAAGTTATTTGGCAGGGGAGTGAAATACTCTGACCTTCAGTGACTCACTAAGAGTGGTAAAGGGACAACTGGAGAATATTGTCAGCTGTCAAGAGATGAGCTCAAGAGTGGAATTTTACAGAAAGGGTTGGCTTAGTATATCACTCCCATTCTCTTCAGGACACCAGCCACCACTGTTTCCTGCTTTGGAGCCTTCGGAACCTGAAAGTTTGGAATCTGGAATCTTTTTCTGATTGTTGACCCTTCACTATTACCTTCATCATTGCCACTGACACTGGAGGACCATCAAAGCAACCGTACGGTGGACAGAAGAACAGATTATGGGGGTGCCAGACCGACAAAGAACTCAAGGCCCCAGCCTGGAGCGAGGTCTGAAAGTTTGTCTACCAAAGATATACCATTAAAGACAGACTCTAGAAAACTCTCCCAAACTTAAGTTCATCTGGCCTTTTGAAATGCAAAGCATAGTCAATCTGGTTTCAGCCCATCTTAAGTTATTTATTTAGTTATCTAGCTTAAGAACTATGCATTCTACATCTCTGAGCTCAAGCCAGTCTCCTCTGGTCCCCTCTGCCCTCCTTCCATACTGTCATGGTCCCCCTATTCACTAGATTTAGCACCTACCTTTCTCTTTCTCACCACTCTGTGTGAGTGTGGGTGTGCTTGAGAACTAACCATCTCTTTCAGGTATAAGCATGTCCTCTAGAAAACATGGGCAGGCACACCTGTTCCTTATCCACAATCTATGTAGTATCTAAACTTGGCTTATACCACCCCTCATTACTATATTGTTATCCTACTCACATGGTAGTGTAGCTCAAGCCTGTTCTTATCCTGCATACTTACCTACTTGTAAGATTTTTCATCATGTTTGCACTTACATGCCTTTCTCTTCCTTACCTAATGAAGTGGCCAGTGAGTGATTCTTCCGAAGATCCTTGATTGTTTTTATCCCCCAGTAGTCCTCATACACAATTACAGTTTTTGAAAGACTTTATAGACAAACATTTCAATAACTGAGAGCTTAATCAATGGAAATCACCATAGTTTCATTTCTGCTTTGAATTTAAAGTGAAGAAAAATATAAGAAGAAACCAAACATGTAAATCAAGTGTTTCAAGTGAATTACCCAGTAGAAGTTTTTTTTTCTATGTAGGTTTTAAATATGTAGCACAACATTACTCTGCCACAGCTAGTGGACTGAACCAGAGAAGAAGAAAACAGAAGTCTAGATCCAGATCCTCAGTGTGGATCAGTATAATATCAGCTTTGTATCGACAATTCAGAATCACTTCAACTTTCACATCATATTCATCTCAGCACAACTAAAACATGGTGACTGACCCCAGAGTTTCAAGTCGACATTGTGGACTCTCCAGAAAACCACACAGTTGCTTTACTCCTGAATCCTGCAGATTGTTGTTACTCAGGTCCAGATGTTTCAGATGGGAGGGGTTGGACTTCAGCGCTGAGACCAGACAGCTGATCTCTGACAATGTACAGTTTCCTAAACTGAAAAATAAAAAAGATGTTATCAGAAGTTTATTAAACAAAGTGTGTGCTCGAAATCATTGATTGTTTCATAATCTGTTCAGAGATGAAGAAGGTTCAGAATGTAAAACTCCAAACAGCTGAAACCAACATGATATAGATTCAACCATTCTTCAATAAACTTGAACAAACAAAACTTTTTTTTTTATATTTGTGTCAAGCCAAACTAGTAGTTTGGTATTTGATATCGTAATAATCTCTATGACACCATATTTAATGCTTTTTTTTTTTTTTTTTTTTTTTTTTTTTTTTTTTTTTTTTTTTTTTTTTTTTTTTTTTTTTTTTTTTTTTTTT
>VVHJ01065682.1:0-14071 GCA_015107715.1 Tylochromis polylepis
TGTGCGTGTGTGTGTGTGTGTGTGTGTGTGTGTGTGTGTGTGTGTGTTTCAGAGGCTCCTCCTTCTTACAATGACAGCTGCAACACATAAGATGGACAAAGAAGAAGAAACCAGGATGACAAACAATTAACTGATATTCAACAAAATGTTGAGATGAAGTTCATGTATAAAGTTGGTGCATTTCTAATATAAGAGTACTGCCATTTTAAAAAAGTTTTAAAAAAAATCACAAAACACATGAAACCTAGTGTATCCTGGTGTGATGGGATTTTTACTTTACGCTTTTAGAAATCATTTTTTTGGATTGATAAAGTGATCAGGACAAAGGTAAAGTACAAAAGCGGCTGCCCTGTGAACAAGTCGTCAGTCATCAAAGGAGGAATCCTTTCTGCAGCAAGTCACCGGTCTTTTTGAAAACCAGATTGGATATGCTTTTAATACATTGAATGAAAGGAGAGAGAAGCCAGATTTTAGTTTGTTGTACAATATTATTAAAGTTTTAAATTGTGGGTTATTAAAAATACCTTAAATGGCATCTGTGATGTCATGTTAGTTTTTTATAATATATATAATATAATATAATATAATATAATATAATATATATAAAAAAACAAGTCCAGAATTAGCTTGATGTCATTGCAAATTTAAACTGTAGGATTTGAAGTAAAAACAGATGTCAGCTTATCTGCTTGAAATGCTCCGTTTAGAAAGTTTTTTATTTTTCTTTTTGTTTAATTTGCTTTTAATCACTTTGCAGATTTGTGATGGTGTTAAACAAGCAATGTTCCTTTTGTAAGTTGTCTACATATCTCTGTAAGGGCATGGTATGGTCCAGTTTAGCCTTTACAGATCTCCATCTGTTTAGTCATTTACTTTCATGTCTTGTGCTGCAAGTGCATAAAAGTAAATGACCAATGGTGTTGTGTATTCCTTCTTTTTCACTACTGCATGTATGTGTCTTTTAGTTGTTGCACAATAAAGCAGGTGTGACCTGAGGTTTTATTTGGGCCTTCATAATGAAAACATGTCATCTGTTTTTAATCATTGAGATTTGTAAAAAACTCTTCATATTTAAATTGGTTAAATCGCTTGAGCATTCTGAAAGACTGTTTATTTATTGTTCTGCCTTCCAACTACTGTTTGGATTCTAATAAACTTGTGAAACCCATAAATTGTGTCATACTTAAGACTCAAGCATTTTTTTTTTAAAGACATATTTTAAAGGAATGCAGTTATACCAACCAGTCATTTTCACTCACCACTTGCTAACTTGCCTATATTCCTGAGAGATTCCACCTGTTTGTTTTTTGCCTAAGTGCAGTGTAGCGTTTGAGGCAGTTGGAATGAGCAGGTCCCATTGTTGTTTTTGGGTTATCATTGGCTCCCCAAAACCTGGAGTTTGCAAAATGCTTAATGTGTCACTGAAGGTTTTTGGAAACGCTTTGTACAGCCAGCAAACCTAATACAGAATGGAGCATGCGTGTTGTACTGTATCTTTACTTCGATGAGCTGCATGCATATATTGCCAATAATATTTTGAAGTTATTGATTTATCCATAATGGCACCTCAGCTTGTATGCTTTATTTTGTATTTAGCTTACAATTTTGTATTATTTCTTTGTTCACTTCATTTTAAATTATGGATTTTATATGAATGTTCTTCTGGTATATGCAGTTAGGTCAGTGATTTCTTGACAAAAAGACTGGACTTTTGCCTCTGTACAGCCATACGGTGGACTTCATATGTGATTGAGGTGCACACATTGAGGTCTGAAATGCACACCTTTTCAACACAGTGGGATTTTTATAGCAAGACGAAACTGCAAACATGAGCGCAATTTTTTATTTTCTCACACTTAACTAACTGAAGCCTTTCATTGAACTACCAAATAAACAAATTGGTACTCTCTTTCTGCCCAGACACATGACAGCACTTCTGCTACAATTTTGTTCATATTTAACAAAATAAAAATGCAGACATGAGTGTACACATTAGTTTTTGACTGCTAGTGAAAATTGAAAATAACTCTCTAACTGAACTAACAGCCAGTCCCTCAACATGTGTGTACTCTCTGCTCATATTGCCTTTATATTAAACAATTTTTTGCTTTTTTAAAAGAACTTATTTTAATATTGCACTCAACAACAAACAAATCCTCCCTAACAAAAAAATTAACTTCAAGGGCCAAATTGCATTATATTTCTTCATGTTAATATACTATGGTAGCAAGTGGCTCCTGGGCTGCCAGTCTGAGACCCCTGCTCTAAAGCAATATCGACTTGTATTAGCCTATATTCCAGACATTTCTACCATAAAATGATGCAGAAAATGTACACATTGTGCACCAGACTTCCAGCTAAATGTGTTACCCCAAGCTAAACATTTGCTAAAGCAAAAACATTTGCTTTTACTAATACTACTTTTAATTAAAATAATCACAAACAGAGTTATACATATTATATTTATACATATACATTGTCTACATTTTACTTCTGACAGAAAACTTGTTGGCAGAGCAGAAGACAGAATAATTTTTAATACGGACGCTTTATTATAACTTAATATTGCAATGTTTAACTAAAACACAGAATCTTTATTTGAAATAAAGTATTGGATTGTTTTGTAATTCTTCACCCCTGAATACCGGAAAAGACCGGCTTAACAGAGGTAGTGGCAGTGTTACCAGTTTAAGATAAATAAGAAATTCAACTTTTATTACACTAGTTTTGATCAGTTAACCAGCGAAAATATTGTTAACGTATTCTTTATAGACGTAGACTGGCTCGTCTTAGCTTAAATAAATAAATAAGCCTGGTTAGTGCTGTCCTAACTGAACGAGCTGAGGTCTTCGGCTAATGAAAGTGCCGACATCCTACAATACTTTGAAAACATTTTGTCAAGGATTCAAGCAGCAAGCGCTACAATGCGTCACGTGTGCATGCGGGTTGGGCGGAAGTGAGCACCGTAGTCTTCCTGTTCTATCGGTCCCACCTTAGTTTGGACAGCTATTCGGATTAGTGTAGGTACGATGAAACTCTGCTGGTGTAACTTTTTGTTTTGTCTTTTAGCGCTATTTAAAACATTTTCACAGCCTCCGGTTGTCCGTTATCAGTCATGGCTTGCAATGCCTCTCTACGGAAGCGAGCTTTCCACGGCCCTTTCTTGCATCTTTAACCCAGTTTGTGTTTCTACTGTATTAGCATACTTTCTAGTCACAGAGCTAACTATTGATTTCTCTAAAGAACGTTTGATA
Source organism: Tylochromis polylepis (assembly GCA_015107715.1). Lineage (NCBI taxonomy): Eukaryota > Metazoa > Chordata > Actinopteri > Cichliformes > Cichlidae > Tylochromis > Tylochromis polylepis. The sequence continues at coordinate 3,255 of VVHJ01065682.1, forward strand.
CTTGAAAAGCGTGAAACGTGGTTTTTCAGACACTCAGAATTGTTTTGTGGTATCTGGAGATTCCTCAAAGTTTCCTGTAGCGATCACGACTAAAAAGAATTCGTCCACGAAAGGATTAGAAATATTTGAATTCGTTTTCTAAGTTGGGCTTTTGCTTCCGAATTAAAATAAAGATGGCAGCCCATCTGCTGCGAGAATAACATGGGAAATTATATTTCAAAAACGTGTTTTGCATTAATAAGTCGGTAAAGTTTTCACTTGGATTGTTTGGAAACGTCTTTCGGGATTCTCCAAATACCCCCAGGACGATAGAAAGTGCCTTTGAATAATATTCAGTAGTTTTCGAAAGTAGCCGCTAAGTTTACTTTTAGAATAAACGGTGTTTAGCTCGGTGACCGCTGATATGCTATTGGTAAACAAAACAGGGCCACAAACTGATACGAAATATTCGTGTTTTTTCTTTACTGGTGCCTTCGAGCTTCTAAGTATATAAAAGTTGTTAAAATTCAGTCCTAAGCGAAACACGCAAATAGACGACGTGAAATATGTATACTGCGTGATGTGTCATGTGACATGACAAATATTACTGACCAGACCACGTTGGGTCAAAGCTCATTGACATGCAAATATGTCATAATTGTGTGTTTGCTGCACTCTCCATTGCCTTCTATGTTGAATGTTTAATGTTCATAGCAGGGTATTTGCACTGCTTTTAGTTTGTCTTAAGATCAGATGGTTCAAACTGCATCGCAGTGAAACCACGAAAAGGAGCGCAAATAACGACAGTACAATTCAATTTTCAGTTCAGCTTTATTTATGTAGTGAGTTTACAACAAGCTCAGAAGGCCCTTTGGTAGGATCACTACATGCATAAGGAACATTTCATGTAGTCTGTTGATGAAAAAAGTCTAACCAGATGACAGTACTTCTTGTTGTGATTATTTTGATGAACAAAATGTAGTTTCTAATTAATTAAACCTTACTTTGAACAAATGTTTTCAAATATTTTTATTACAAACCTGGTGATTATCTCTTAGAGGAAGACCAAAACTTATTTAAGAGACACCTATTTTTTTTTTTTAACCGTGAGGATCAAAGGAAATCCGGTGCAATAAAGGTTGTCTTAAATGTAGCTATTGTTCAGTGACTAATAATAACCTTAAATTCAACAATAGCTCAAGGTCAAGGATGAACCTGCATAAGACCTCTCCTAAGACCTGTTAAAGAGCTTAGCAGCATTATTCTGGAACAAGCGTTTGTGGCCTTACTTCATTTTCTTGAATCTTTAGGCAATCCTAATGCACCCACAGTCTGACGTGCTCCAACACTCAGCCACCTCAGCACAGCAATGGATCACAGCGCAGCCGATGAGGGTCCTTCTCCCAGCAGACGACCTTCAAGTCCTGCTTCTAGAACACCTGTGGGTGTCAAAGGACAAGTGTCACTGAGCAGTCAAAGGCCCAGAGTATTGATAACTCCCTTTCACAGTTCGCCCATAGCCGATGCAGCTTTTCACAGCAAACGGACAGCAGCTGGGAACCCTCTGGGATCTCCTGTCAGCCTTTTTCTGGGCACTGCTGGATGTATGACCACTCCACTGTTCAGAGAAAGACCTGCTGCTTCTATGGCTGCCACTGCCACCACTGCTGCTGGGAGTTCAGAAAGACAGGCTCACAGTTCAAGCTCATCACAGGCGACAGCAGGAAAAACAGTACAAGCGAGTCCATCTACTGACAAGGTAAACAGATTTACTTTGAAATATTATCAGGCAGTATTTGGAATATGCTGTGTGTTTATATAATGCACATATAAACTTATATGAAGTAAAAAAAAAAAAGAAATCCTGTCTTCTCATTTATTAAAAAAAATGATAACATCACATTATCATTGTCTTCAAAGGGTGCCAGTAAGAAGATGCCAAAGTTGGCTGTGAGAGACTCGGTGAAGTCTGGACTACTGTTCAACATGGAGCTTCATCACTGCCCCAAAAGCAAAGGAAAGAGGACTGTCTCCACTTCAGTCAAACCTCGGGCTGGTCAGTCCATCCATTCCTTTGGAAATTTTAATTTTAATGAAATCTTTTATTGATTCCAGGTTGCTGTAGACAGATGACATCATAAGTAACAAGTATGCAAAAAGTGCATGCCGTGTTTATTGTTTAAAGGAGTAGGCAAAGAAGAAATCTGTGCATATATATATCAAAGGAGCTATGTTTAGAAATGTGTCCAAACAGCAGTTTGCGTCTGAGTAAGAAAACAGGAACTCTCTATATCTGTGTCTGTGCCTCACTCTACTTCATCTGAGCTGCTTACACATTTAACAGATTTTTTTGCTGGGAACAGGTGGAAAAGCCATATAACGTTAAAGGCTTGTAGATAAGTAGTTCTTAAATTTTGGCTAAAAATTGTTTTCTGTTCTGGTTTTGCAATTGCCTGTGTGAGGCATTTAGTAAACATCTGTAAATTGTAGCTGTGCCACCAGTCACTAATAATGCTCCAAATATTAAAACCCCCCATTAAAGCCTATATACCTGTACTGATAGAATTTCTTTTCCTGATTTGCTGCTAGACAAAATTCAAACTATCGTAGGTCACTCTTCATAGAAGACAACAAATTTTTAGAGCTTACCTTTAATTTATAGTATGGTATTAAGTTAAAAATGTTTGGAATTTACATGATTTTGAACCATTAATCAAAACGTTCTTACATTGAGGCAGTTTTGAGTTTCATCCACTATATTTTTGAGTCTCACATCAGCACCTCAGCAACTTGTATACAAATATTTTCTCCAAAGTTTTTTGTAGTTCTAACTTGAATGTACTGAATTGAATTAATTTGAAACTGGAGCACTCAAAATATACTATATTGCCAAAAGACATGCAGACTGCTACTACAAACATTTGTGAAAGAATGAGCCGCTCTCAGAGCTCAGTGAATTCCAGTATGGTACCATGATAGAATGCTACCTGTGCTAGTCCAATCATGAAATTTCCTCTTTTCTAAATATTTCACAGTCAACTGTTAGTGGTATTATATCAAAATGGAATCAACTGGGAATGACAAGAACTCAGCCACCAAGTGATAGGCCACAGAAAATCACAGAGCGGGGTCAGCAGACACAGACAGGTCCCAAACTTTCTGCATAGCCAATCGCTACAGACATGAGTTAGAGCATAGACTGCGACCCAGGCCTTCTCACCCAACATGAGTTTCCGACCTCACAAATGCACTTCTGGAAGAATAGTCAAAAATTCTCATAAACACACTGCTAAACCTTGTAAAGAGCTGAAGCTGTTATAACTGCAGAGGGTTGGCAAACATCATATTAAACACTATAGATTAAGAACGAGATGTCGCTTAAGTTCATGTGTGTGTGAAGGCAGACAAGCAAATACAATTGGCAATATATTATGTCACAGTTTTGGCATTCACAGAATAAAATTGTTCATGGTAAAACGTTTTTGGTCTTTTTGTCCTTTTCCTAGGTTTGAAGAGGAAGAAGCGGAAGATGGGAATGTACAACCTGGTCCCTAAAAAGAAGGCCAAGGCAGTTAAACAGCCAGAGAAGGCAGGTCCATTAATTTATTTTCTCACTGACACAAACCCAGAACAACACTGACTGGAAGTTGGGTTGAAAAGAGGCACTCTACTAAGATCTTACACAGTTGTTAATACCAAGTGCAGATCTTTGAATCTCATGGTGTTGTATGTTTTCCTGTCGCTTTGCGTACACTTATAGACATTGTTCTTTTGTAGGGTTAAATGGTTTTAATTTATTATTTGTCAGACTGATTCTGAGTGAGAGGTTGGCATTTTTCAGTCACTGTTAGAATGTGGTTTTCTTGTTCAACTGTTTCAGAACTTTAGCTATAAAAGGATGTCTACACAGAACGCTGTTTGCTTGTTGCAAATTGCTTTGTAGTTGACTGGTCGCTCGTCAGCATTCATTTTAGTTTGTTATGTGGGACCAAAGAATTTCCCACGTGTGGGACTAATAAAGGTTTATCTTATCTTATCATACATGTCAATCGTAACACTTGACCTAGAAGTTGAGAAGTTTAACTTAAGACCTGCCCACTGGACTTTGAGGTTGGCAAGTGTTGTTTTCATGGACTTGTTCCTGCAGATTACTTCCTGTGTGGACCAGCCTTTTTTTTTCTTTTTTCTTTTAATGACTAGACATAATATGTCAGAAAATGTTATTCCTGTCTTTATTTATTTTTTTATTATTTTTTTGTGTTATAGAAAGAGGAGCCTGAAGTCAGAATGGAGAAGAACCAAACTGCAGCTGATGAGAAACCAGTGATTCCACCAGTAGCTGTACAGGCTGGAGCAACGACAGCTGTCAGGAGTGAATCACTCGCGGAAGAGGTAGAATCAGGACAAGGCAGCCATGTAGAATACACAGAGCTGGCTTTGGACTGCCTGGACCTGAAAGCTCAGCAGGAGCTTCTCTCACCATCCATATCAGCAGGTAAGATGATCTTACTGAATGATGGCTGGATTACTTCTAACCTGAAGTCATCACGTCTCCTCTTTTCTTTCTACAATGCCCAGTTTTAGAGGGGACAGAGGTCACAGCCTTGCTGTGATCTGTATTAGAATAACAGGATTTTGTGTGTAGGTCTGGCAGCATATTCTGAAGTGACAGAAACAGACCTGGCCGAGGAATTACCACTATGCTGCTGTCGTATGGAGACGCCTAACAGCAGGGGAGGCCTCTCAGCGCTGGATCAGACCTGCATGGCCATGGAGAGTGCAGATGGAATGGTAAAGATCAGCTGGAATAACGAAGACATTCATGGTCTCATGGCCCCTGGGGAAAAAAACTTCACAATGAACTATATGAAATTAATTTTATTTGTAAATACATCTTCAGATGAACAATACATGATATGTTTTTTATTTAGCTAAAAGTTAAGCCAAGATGGGAATTAAGAGATTAAGTATCATCATATATCATATAATCAAATATACTTGATTAGATGACCATCAGTAAGTGTGGGCACCTCTATAAAAGCAGAGGTTTTGGTAGGGCTGGAGCATACAGCTGTGTTAGCAGAAAAAGAAAGGCATCAATAATTGTCTTCAAGAAGCAATTGCTGGGAAGAGTTTTAAGACCTTTTCCAAACAATATAAACTCTACCATTCAACAGAGAGAATTTCTTTCCATTAGTGGCTCTCCCAGCAAATTCACCACAAGGGGAGATTACAGTGGTCAGAGAAATCTGTCTGACAGCTAAAGTAGAAAGTCCAAAAGTTACATCTCAGACTCTATAGGTGTTAGCATGTTAAATGTTAAAGTTCATCACAGTAAAAGCGGAAAAAAAAAGAACTAAACAAATCTGGCTTGATAGGAAAGGTTTCTAAATCCTCTTTTCTCTATAAAAGATCATGACATCACAGCTTGGCTTTGCTAAGATGCATCTGAGCAAAACACAAGACTGAATCAATGTCTTTGGAGAGATGAGATCAAAGTGCAGATGTTTGGCTTTAATACACACTGTCATGCAGCATGACAATAATCCTGTTTGCTTTAATGCTGCACCAGTGTGGTATTAATTTTTTGTGTCTGTGTGTCTCCTCTCAGTTAAGTCGCTGTCAGAGGCGAGTGATGAAACAGGAAATGATGCGTCCCTCCAACACTGTCCATCTGCTGGTGTTGTGTGAGGATCACCGAGCCGGTATGGTCAAACACCAGTGCTGCCCTGGATGTGGACTCTTCTGTAGGATGGTGAGCAGACAAAGCACACTGATACTATAGACACAAAGACCTGACATTATTAATGTACTGCAGTACATACTCAAATATATTGCACTATATTGGACAGTGACAGTTTTTCGTAATTTTGTTTCAGCCCACACCACACTGAATATGAAATAAAGCAGTCAGGATGTAATCAAAGAAGACTTTGATCTTTAACCTTCTGGGGTCCAGGGTATATTAACACAATTGATCTAAAATCAAACAAAAAACATAAAACAGTCTGAATAAGAAAAAGTTAGATTTTTTTACTGTAAAAACCACAAACATGTTTAGCGAATCATTTTCATAACTTGAAATGCAAATAGAAATTGTAAATTTTAAAAACTTATGCACAAATTTTGCAAACAGTAAAGTTATATGCAACCATTTACCCAAAAATGCAGCCAATCTCTTTTTTTGTACAATCACTTAAAACTTTTTACAGGACAATCAGGTGTCACAATAAGATGCCACACAAATTATTTTTGCAACTCCAAAAAATACTTTCTGTCTACCACAAGACAGGCCTAAAACCTCCAGGCTAACAATAGGAGGTGCATCACGCCTCCTGTTTTCCACCTGGAGGCAGCGTTTATGCTGCAATCTGCCTTTGGTGACTTTTTGGCAGCACCTGTGACATTCAGTGGTGTACTCATTGTTTTGACACACTCCTCTCTTCAAGGCACAGATCTTATCTGATCTCAAAGCTAAAATTTCCATCGTCATTAGAGCAGAGCTGAAAATATACCCTTGCTGAAGATTTCAGCTTCCTTAAGAATAAACTTCAGGACGTTAGGACTGTGAAAGCATTCAATGCCACACAAACTTGCAGCAAGATTCAGCAGGTGAGCTCTCAAAAGAATGGAAAATGGTGTGTTAAAGTGGTTGGACAATGCGGGGGAATTACAAACCACTGACAAATTTGAAAATATGGAGAGGAGGATGTGTAGATGTAATATTCGTATAGCAGGGGTTGCAAAATGCCAAGCTCCACAGTTTCAATGTATAAACTTTCTGAAGTGCTTAAAGACATCTTTAATGATGACCTGCTCCAGAGCACTCTGGACCTTGGAATGGGGCAAAGTTTCATCTTCCAACAGTGCAAAAACCCTAAGCAAACAACCAAGGTCACAAGGGAGTGGCTTTGGGGCTACTTTGGGACCGCATCATACTCAGTCGCTGCCAGTAATTGCTACTGGGAGCCCCAGCGCCCCCAGTACCTGGGGCAAAAGGGGTTGTTAGGTTTAATCATACTTTCGTTGATCCAGGCGATTCCCAATGCAAGAATTGAAGCAAAACACACACAGTGAACACTTAAAACACGCGCTTACGGCTGGGGGACCCAACCAGAAGTGTGCCACCACTGCCTTCTGGCGGAGTCCCGCCTCCCAGCACGGGCTCTGTCTTTTTATTAATTAAGGAACCATAAATCATATACAGACAAGAGGGTGGTCTTCCACCTTACATTGAGTGTGTGTGCTGTGGCCTACGTGCAAAAATGCACATAGTCTAGCTGAACCATAGTTTGCTGAGTCATGGTTCGAGAGTGTGGGAAATTACTGGCTCTGCCAGTGCTGAACCATTCAATGTATGTGATAAACATTTTATTACAAAATGACAATCACTCTCACAGGGGTGAGCTGGAGTTTAAGCCTCAGGGAAGTCAAGTTTTTTTTATGTAAATATCGGCATGTGTGGTATCCACAGAAACCTCCGAAGCTCACATAAACCATTTCTACACCCACCAAACACAGCAAAAACAACAAACGATTAAAAGAGCAGTTATGTAATTTCACAAAATGTGCCTAAACACAAGCAACGAAGCCATGAACTCACTTAACTTCACGTAACCAAGCAAATGGCACAAAATTTGCTGAACCACCCGCAAAAGAAGACCACAAATATGCTTTATGTTCGATAAACAAGAACATGGGTTCAGATTTACCATGCCGTTTTTCTCCATTTCTCTCACCGATAACTGTTGTAGCTTGTATCACACCTGGTTTATTTAAAGTTTTCTTTGGTGTGTGGTGAGACATTCACATGCAGAGTTTAAAACAGTCTTAATTTTGCAGTGATGACTTTTCAGCTTGTGGAATAATTTCGTGGTAATGCTACCTTTTGTGGCAATAGTTTTACAGCAATTTTTGCAAATTACTGCATTTTGTTCAACATCCTCAATGTGAAATCGGAAACTCCCACTATCAGCATATTTTTCCCTATCTGGTAGCATATAAACACGCATGCTCATGCTCAGCGCAGTGTGCTGGGTAGAAAATTTTCCGGTTGGGAGGGGGGATTAATGATACATTTGCAGTGGGTGGGAGAAAAAAACTCTCAGTGAATTACGTGCAGACAGCTTAATATTTCCATGGCAACCTATACTCAGTGGTTACGATAAAGCCATTTTAACCATCGTACGTAGAGAAACTCGTGATACATTGAGTATATTCAATATATCTCTAAGTGGGGCTTCAATAAAGTATTGAATAAAGTGTGCGAATACTTATGCACATGCTATATATTTGTTTGTTTTTTACATTTTTAATTAATTTACACGAATTTCAAGCCAAAGTTTTTCACTTTTTCATTATGGGATGTTGTATGTAGAAAAACTGACTTTAATCCATTTTGGAATAAGACTGTAACATGACAGCATGTGCAACAAGTGATGCACTGGGAATACTTTTTGGATGCACTGTGTATTTACTTTACACATTTAAAGGGGATGTTGCATTCCTCCAAGAGTCTCATTTACAGTTTTCTGACTTCTTTTCCAGGAAGGTTCCTGTCTTCAAATCAACATAAAAGATTAAACATTTCTTTAAAACCAATATAATATCAACTACTAATGATATTACTGCTAGCTGAGCATTAATAGAAAGAGAATCCATGCAATCAACACCAGCCTCACTATTGTGCACCCAAACTGGTCTGGATGTTTGTCTGTTCATCCTGATGTGCTGAGCACACATTCTATTTATATGTGATCCATTTTTATATTGTTAAAACAAATAAAAATACCTTGTATCATTCACTGTCTATTGTCTCTAGTCACCATGTCTCCAGTGATCGCTTATGTGGCTTAACAACTAAAAACATTACCTGAAATGTTTCAATCTGAATATGTTGAATGTTTCACTGCTATACTTCTTAACTTTCTTTCCACAGGGCACCTTCATGGAGTGTAGGCCATATGGCAGCATCTCCCACCGCTTTCACCGTGACTGCGCCTCCATCCTGAAGGCCCGAAAGTTTTGCCCCCACTGTGGAGAAGATGCCTGTGGGGCGAAGGAGGTCACAGTCCCCAAGGCTGATCTGTCACCCTCTGTCTCTAGATTGAATCCTGGGTCATCACTTCCAGCTGTATCTGCGGTGGCTACGCTGCCTTCAGTTCCAAACATGTTACGAATACAGGGACTCAGAGCTAAAAAGAGCAGTGAGCCGCAGAGGGGCAGAGATGAGAGCCCAAGCAGGTAACATAGTGCTGCTTGTACCTATGTCATCTCTTTTCCTCACAGACGAAAAGTAAAGACATGACTTCCTGTATTAAAGGAACTATTAAACGATAAATCAAGCTTACTACTTGTTTTTTTTCTCTGCAGGTTAAAGGATGAGGCTGTGAACACTGCAGAAAGACTTTCCAAAGAGTCACTGGAGAGCATCCTGTTGGCACTGGATGATGAGAAGTAAGGTTAACCTTAAAATGTAAGAGCGACATCAGTTTGGGTCTCAAAGTTTACACTTTGAGATAAATGAATAACCTTTATTCTTTTCAGTCTCAAACCAAAGAAGGTGAAGTACCCCACAAGGCAGCTGTACATTTCTGCAAAGCAGGGAGACCTCCAGAAGGTCATCCAGCTTCTAGGTAACTCACATACGTTCTCAGAAGAAAATTAGCTTTAGCAACATCAACTCAGGATCTACTTCTTAGTGGCTGTTTCAGACCAAAATTTGTGTGTTACAGTTGATGGGAAGGACCCCAACTTTTTGATGGAGGGCCAAAACAGTTGCACCCCCCTTCATGCAGCAGCTGCTGAGGGTCACCAGGAGATCTGTCACATGCTGGTCCAGGTGAGAAGATACTAGCTTCACTACAGACTACTCCATAAGAGCAGTTGGAGACATGCCTTTTGTCACCACTCACAAAGTGACCCAGTGGAAAAAATCTGTCATTGGACACCAAAGTTTGTAAATGTGATTACTCAAGAACGAGGTGATGCAGGATTTTGAAGTTCATACCATAGGTCCATCTACTAAAAGTCTTTGAGTTTGAATCTAAGTGACCTTGAACTCAAGGTCAAGGTCAGAGGTCAGGTTTTCTGAAAATCTTGCAACTTCAATAACTCAAGAAGGAAGTCACCTAGGATTTTCACATTTATACCGTATATGCATCTATTAGCAGACTGAGGAGTAGCACTGGCGGCCACCAGTACTTTTCTATTCTGTGGGAGGAAAGATGGAATTGAGTGGCGAATAAATCCTGAAAAGACATTTTTAATATCAATGATCCCTAATCTTGAAAAATGACATTGTATACAGTTTTGAAAAGAAAAGAATTAGTAAATATAGATAAATAAATCCTGAACAGATCAACTTGCACCATGAACTAATATGTAAGAGTGCATTTGTTTATCTGTGCAGTATTATTAAAATTTGAATCATACTTTCTCAGAGTGGTACTGAAAAAACTGGTTCATGCATTTGTTACTTTAAGGCTGGACCATAGGGCTGGGTATCGTCACTGATTTCTATAATTGATTCAATTCCGATTCACAAGGTCCCGAATCGATTTGATCCCTGATTCGATTCGATTCAATTTGAATCAGGGAAATTTTGCCTCAGACAGTCAGAAATATTATAATTTTGATCATTTATCAGTATTGACACTTGTGAGACTTCATCAGAGGTGTAAACATCACTTTGTATCAAAGTAACTGAGGATAAAACACAGAAAAATATGAAGGAGATTATCCTGGCCTGGCTTTTTATAGCAGATAACCACCTTAAAAATATTCTGCAGTAGAACAAAAACTGAAGAAAACCATGAATCAACATATGAACATTACAT